>JANTOP010029182.1:0-11965 GCA_027564815.1 Symmerus nobilis | reverse complement strand
CGCATATTTTACAATTTTCAGGTACTATTTTGCCATTTTTAGGGAATATTTATGTCACCTAAAACACATTTTTTGGCCTAAAAATCCGGTCCCTACTCATTAAATTATTCGTAATGTAATCAGGACAAATGGAGGGGGATGGGTTGTGGAGACTGGAGGAATTGTAAAATTATTCCGTAAAATCGGCAAACTGTCCCTGTCTAAACTAGGATAGAGTCGTTATAAATTGGGAACATTTACGAGGTCATTTCATTTCAGGGAAAATTTAAAATAGTTAGATAAAGTCGGAAAAAGTTCGAGTAAAGTTGATTATTACTCGGAACAAATTGCTAAAATTCTAAGATTCTAGAAAATCTATGGAAATTGCAAGTAGTCAGGAAATATAGAAAAAATGTCGGAAAGTTGCAAAATAGTAAGAAAATCTCTGAAAAGCTGGATTATAACCGGAAAAAGTAAAGAAAATCAGAGTAAGTACGGAAAAGTCATGTGAATTCGTAGAAATGTTTATAAAAACTCTGAAATAATTGAAAATAGTCAAGAAAAATCGTATAAATTTCGGAAAGTGTCTGAAATGCCTGGAAAAGTAGAAAAAGGTGGGTAAGTGGACAAAAAATTCAGTCGCTTGCTCATCAATAGTCGACATTTTCAAAAACGTTTTCTACATTTTCTACTTTCCCCCAATTCTATCTCGATTTGATTTTTACTGATTTCATCTCCTACTTTTATCCAACTTTTTCGATTTTTCCTGAAATTTTCTCACATTTATCTCATTTTAACTTCTTTTTCCAAATTTTTGAAGACTCTTTTAACAACCATTCATCAACTTCTTCTGACTTTTTTGACAACCATTTTCCGAATATTTCTGAGCTTTTATGAATTGTTTTCAACTATCTATCTTCCGGCGAGTAGCCGCAACATTTCAGATATTTTCGGAATTCGATGAACTTTGTCGGAATATTGCCTAGTTTTCCTAATATCTTCATCAGCCTTTCTGATTTTCTCTAAATATATTCTGTCTTTTGCTTATATAATCTCGACTTTCTCGTATTTATTTCCCGAATTTGCTTGATATTTGAGCAGCTTTTTTCTGCATATATACATACATATTTTGATTTTGATTCTGCACCTCCGTGAACTGAATTGCACCGTGCACAATACTTAAATTGTATATAAACTCCCTCTCCCCTATCTCCAATTTTCTATACAATTTCTTGAAAAACTATCTAATCCTAATAATAATAATTTAAAAAAACCGATGAATCGGGCATGTGCCCAAAGCAGCGACCAGATGGACGGCCAAACAGCAGTGTGGTTAAATTTCCTTCATCTCTCTATTTTGGTTGATAAGACGCGACACAATATAGTTGGAGTCCAGTCGGGAAAAATGTCATACCAAATAATGCCCCAATATTGTAAGCAGCATCTTCATGTCATAGATACCGATGAGATAACACTTTATAGAATTGTTTTCCACTTTTCCGGAAGGAAAAATACTGCGTACGGCCGTATTTTTAAAGAGGTTCACGTCACCACAATACCAATTTTTTCTTTCTTCTTTTCTCGGTGCTTCCAATTACAGTCGTGTGTGTGGCTCCTACCGTGCATCCGAGTGGCTCCCAAGTCTATCGCTTTCATTTATTCCACCTTACGGTAGCTTAGGATATTAAATCTAATGCCAATAAAACTTTACTTCAACCCCTCAATAAACGGCACGATCAACACCGGACCATTTCAAACTTTGATTAAAATCCTACGTAAAAATCGTTCCAGGGTACTTTAAAGACCCAAATAAAAATTCTTTTACAATCTTAGGGCCCTAGTGTGGATATAAGAATATACGAAGCATGATAATTTCAATAATTATCAGGCCCAACATGGCCCAGTTATTTACCTATGTATTTAGTAGACCCTCTCAAACATTTTTATGGAACTTATCACTCATTTGTGTGAACCCGTATTTTATTAGGGCTTTCCTTGCAATTTTCTATAACCAGTCTTCAACCAGTTTCACCGGTAAATTTTAATTGTCAAAACTTCTACCAGAAATAGTAGCCTATCATATACAAAGCATTTGTAAATTTATCATTGAATTTTATGAAGTTCCCAATTGTTCCTGAAATTTTTTGTTTTTTGAAAATTCACCAATTTTCTTGGAATTTCCGGACTTTCACAGCTTTTACCATAGAATAAAGACCCAGAATTAATACATAATATATTTCACTGATAATATTTATTTGTCTCGTTTCCAATGAATAGGAAAAAATTGTGTCTTATAATATTATAAATAATTTACCAAGAAAACTATCGATCCACAGAACTATAATAAAACATCCATCGATGCCTGAAAATATTATTCAATGTTTTTCATTCAATATCAAATTCAAAATATAAAACCAAAAATTACTCATCATTTCAAAATCCACTTGTCTCCAGAATGTCTAATTTAAATATTATTTTTACAATTGAACTTAAAAAAATATCAGGGGGTTCTCGTATACCGTCCGTCATTAATTTAAAAAACAGAAAAATTTGAAAACTTTTCCATCATAAAATTTTTCCCATTTATTAACATTTTTATTGTTTGGATGTGACACGATTATTAAAAGGGTTTAAAAAATGTTGATAGATTAGTGATGTTGATGTAATATGAATCATGATGTTTTCCGATTTTCCGTAATATGAAAATCTGAGTGGAAATTCTAAACCAGTCATAATGTATTTGTAGGACAAGAACAGAATATAATCATAAAATGAAGGTACTCGTCCTCGGTTTATTTATAAGTATATCCGCTGAATTTAAATCTAAAAGTTATAGTTGTTATGAAATTATTTTCTAGTTTGTGATTAATATCCAATAAATTAGAATAAACTTTTGAAAAATTTACATATGCCCTACTCTGTGTTTTAAAAATACTCTTAGATAATTTTCCAGAAACTTTATATAACAACTTTTACTCTAGACAACTAGCTCAAAGTAATTAATCGAAGAAGATTAATTCATTGAAGGTTATGACCAGATCGGTATGGCTCTCGGTACCATGTGGTGCTTTATATTTAATATACTTGGAATAATATGGGAAACTTTTAAATTAAGCACTAAATATCCTCATCATATCAGTCTCAAAAATACATATAAGTTATCATCGTCTGTTAGTAAACCTGATAAATTGTAACCTTCCATTGTAAAAAATAATGTTTGTCAGTTTCTCGAATTGATGGACTATTTATTGTTGTTGTTTTGTTGTTTACTATTCATTCTCATATATGTATATCATATACCAGGGGGTGGATTTTGTTTGTAAAGCGACATTGAAAAGCTTTCATGTGAAAATCACGAAAAACAAACAAATTGTTTACATTTACTCTACATGAATATGCATTTGAAGTTTTTATCTACAGATATTTGTTAGCAAAACTATTATAAACTGAAACCTTGAAGGAGACATCACCCATTGTAGACTGAAAGGATAATGTGAAATTTAATCCGTTCATAGTAGATAGTAAAATACTGAGTGTTCGAGATAGTCATAGTATTGTTGTTTTGAAATTTAATAGAGGTCAACTAAATTGGGTATGAAGAAATTGTTTGCTACTTAAACTTAATGTTTAACTATTCTATTCTTATGTTCTACTTTTCCTCTTACTTTACGTATTACATAAATGAATTTTTTCCACTTTCCATCAGATGACAAGAAAGGAGGAAAGCCACTTATTTTATAAAATTATGCATTTAATAGTTTTCTACACTTAATTAAGTTCTTTTTATTAAAGTTTCCAATCTTTTATAACATACCGTTAAACGCAGGGTTTCTAATTTCTCGAAAATTTTCAATTCTCGAGAAGTGATATTATCAAAAAACCGAGTTTTTTAATCGATATACAAGAAATATTCTTTTTTCCTTCAATTTTTACAGTTAAACTCTTTTAAATATATTTCTTGTTCAATTTTTAGTATGAATTCCAGTCAATGGTGTGCAGATAATGTTATTTAAGATTATACAGTATTTATAAGGATATATGAGGGTAAAACAGCTGGTGTAATATACATGTAATTTGGCTAGAGCATTTAAAATTATTTGGCACAAAAAACTGCAATTATCAATGAACATGCGATGCGATATTTAATGTGGTAAGGTCCCAAACGTAATCTAACAAATTTTATATTTCATTTTTTCAGCTTAATGATTTTCGGAACAATATAGAGGAAAGAGATTTTCTAGAAT
Source organism: Symmerus nobilis (assembly GCA_027564815.1). Taxonomy (NCBI): domain Eukaryota; kingdom Metazoa; phylum Arthropoda; class Insecta; order Diptera; family Mycetophilidae; genus Symmerus; species Symmerus nobilis. The sequence continues at coordinate 7,742 of JANTOP010029182.1, read as the reverse complement.
TGGAAAATCAGACAATATTTTACTATAATAATCCGAAAATTACGAAAAGTTGGAACATTCTAGGAAAATATTCATCCAATAATAAAGTTAACGAGAAGTTAATGGAAAGAGCAACATTAAATTTAATAATAATTTAAGGATTTGGTGAAAATTGGAATAAATAGACGATAATTTCGAGAATATATTAATAATACCTAAAAATTAGAATAGTTTACGAAATTGGAAAATTTCATGGATATCGTAATATTTAATTAAAATTTGGAAAATGATGGAATTTGATGAAAATAGCGAAATGGAAATATTGGGAAAAATTGGCTCATTTTTATTTTTTATGTTGCATTAACGGCACTAATTTCTTGATGTCCACGTTAGTTAACGATTTTATGAAATATTCCAATTGTCTAGGAGTCAGTTTTTATGAAATTGCCAATTTTGATAGTATTACCTGAATTACCTATATTCTACAATCTACAATATATTATCAGGATATTCATGGATGTTGAATGAACTTGAACTTGAACGAAATTTTTTCATTTGTTCCGAATTAGAAGAACTTTTCCGGTTTTATTCCGAATACTAAGGTTCCTAAGATTTCATCAAATTTTCATATTAATTCAAAATTTCTAGATTTTCATTTAACGAATTAAATTATGGCTTTGGTTGAGTTTTGCTTTAAGAGATTAATTTATTTTTGGTTAGATTTTGGTTTGGTTTTGGATTGCATTCCAGCAAACAGGTACGAATACAAAGAATTGGCCATGGTCAATTTTTGGCTGTGTAATGGGACAAGAACAATTCCTACCTCTAAACAGTATTTTTAAAGCGAGCAGATCTTAGTTATTTTTAAGTTAGATTCCTCGAACTTGACACAAATATTCCGGAAGGGTATATAATTCGATTCCTCTATAGCAGCGGTGGGCAACCATATCTGTATAGAGGGTCGCATGAAAATAAAAAAAACTCGGAGGGCCACATGATAATGTTTTAGGAATCTATACTATAAAACTACATTCTTAACAAAATCAAAATAATTATATTGAGCAAATTCGTATTGAATTTAAGTAACTAACTAGTTAAGTGCTAATTAGTATTGACTTTGAAAAAATTGGCTATCTGTCATAATTTTATCGAAATTTAATCGAAGTTTTCGTTGACTTCACAATCGATTATAATAGACTTGAGTGACATAACCAAAAATAATAAATTTGACAAAATGGAAAAAGTGGCAATAGTTAATTTTTAATCTTCTTTTGTTTCTTAATTATTATTATATTCATTTTTAATGTTTTTCACTAGAAGTATTTAATTCAATTTCAATTTTCAATTACAATAGAACTGTCAGATTTGCTTAAGTTTTGTAAATTTTGGACGCCCCAGAGCGTACGAGGCAAAGTGAACGAAAATTTTTCTAAAATTAACGAAAGTTACTCAATTTAATTATAACTTTTCTATAGAAACACAAACGATGGTACATCTGTCAAAATTTACTTAATTTCCTCAAAGTCAATAATAACTAGCCCTTTAGTGTTAACCTGTTTATAGTCGTTAATTGTTAGTTGTTAAAAGTAGTTGGAATCCAAATTTGTATCAGATGAGGTGTGACCTATACTTTCATTCGTAGATATTAAATGATAAATTTTTCATTATTTGATACTTCGAGAAAGTATGTGGCAATGTCTGAAAAACTTCGGAAAATTTATTAATATAAGGAGAAAGTCGGAAATTTGAGTAATGGTGGGATAATGTCAGACAAATTTCAGTAAATGGAGTATCAGTAATTTGCGAAAAATTGCAACAAAATAAAAGTAGAAAACGCAATACGCCCGTTAAAATTTAGTGGTTAATTTTTTTGAAATTATGAGAAATTACTTTCTTCATTATTCGTTAAATAATAATTTTGCGTTTTTATATTTTTGAAATTTCGGAGAAAATTTCTGGGAAATTCAGTTGATCTACTAAATGGTTCCCAAATTCAAATATTTTATATCCGTAAAAATTGACACTTTGGCATTCAATTGAATTTTATGAATAAAATATCGCGAATTTGTCTGCAAGTGAAATTTTGAAAATTATAAAAATTGAGAAAAACCATGAAAATGAAGATTTCTTTGGTAAATCAAGAAATATCTTGAAAATTGGAGTGAAAATCATCTACAAATTCAACTGAAATTGAAGTTACGAGGAAACATGGATATTTTCATGCTTTTCTGGCTTTCATGGATATGGCTTTCCTGGCTGATTACCAACTATCTCAACATTTTCTTTATTTTCTTATCTCCTCACTGACTTTTATCAACTTTAAACCAGTTGTTGATATCATTTTCATGACTTTCCTCTTCGGTCCTTTTCGGGTTTTATTCCAAATTTCAGGATTTTCTGATTTTTCCCCGGGCCATTTGGATCCCGAAGAGATCAGAGAAATCAGTGAAATTTGCGCATTTGAGTAATAGTCCCGAAAAATTACTATTCTACGAAATGGAAATCGATCAATAAGCCAAATTGAAAGAAAGGATAAATTAACAACTTTTTAGAATACATTTACAACCTATCTTATAGTTCACAATCCTATTAACCCCAATTTTTGATGAATTTCTATAGTTTCATTTCATGCTTTATTTTTGCCATAACGGGACGAATGTGACCCATAACTCAATATCTTGCAATTTTGGCCAAAGAAAGTCAGAATATGACTAACAAATGGTTAAAAATGGCTTGTAATATGGTGACAAAAAGGACAAAAAGTTAGGACGAAATAGTTGGAAAAAGTCTAGAAAATAAAAAAAAAACACCAAACGGTCAGGAATTCAGGAATTCAATTTAAAAATTTAAAATGATTGAAAAAATTAGGGAAAGTCAGTAAAATTGGGGAAAGTAAAGTGCGGGAAAAATTAGAATGATGTTTACCGAAACAGTCCAATTAAGGAGAAAATTACCTGAAAAATTAAGAAATTCAGGGAAAAGTCTCGGAAAAATTAAATTGATTATTTCTCAGTTATTCATCTTTTGTAAATCGCTAGAGATTTTTCAATTCCAAATTTTATTAAGAAAAGTTCATCTAATTTGGCTGAATCTCCTTTCCCGGATAGTTGATCATTTTACAGCTTTTTACTGATATTTAGAGGGTAATAGTTCTTAGGTTTCGTAGGTTCTTATGTTTTTTATTACAAACAACTTTGTTCGTTTTACAAAAATATTAATCAAGTTAGCAGATGGTGCCGCGGGGGAATTGAATCGTTTGATCGAGCTCACCTATGGGTAGGTTGCCCACCTCTGCTCTAGAGGTTTATATTTCTTGTTGAAGAAATTTTCTAGTAATTAAATCCGAGCAGACGCGCAACATTAAACCTTTAAATGACTGAATCCATTTCTTTTCCCTAAAAGCAGTGGCGTGCGGTCAATATCTCCATAAAGTGTGCAGAATTTTATTTTCGTGGGCCGGGAAAAAAATGTAAAAACGCAGAAAGTTCCTTTAACAGTCAGGTAAAAATACAAAAATTAAATATTTCGGAAGAGTTAAATTTATCTAAGAAATATCAGAAATTCGTAAAGACTAGCACAGAGAAATTTGAATATCGGACATCGTATTATTTGACCGCATTATTTAACCAAATTAAAAAATTTCCCATAAAAAAGCTCAAAAAATCTCGAAAGCTCATTGAGAGCTTAAAATTAAAATGTCTTTTTATATAATTTGGATTCGAATTTTTTTCCCATTCATTAAATGTAAATGAAGTATGGAATTTTCGCAAAAAGCTTAACCAAACTAAAGCGCGATGAAAGCTCCAAGTTTCGAACGTAATTTTATACGTTTTAAAAATCTATTATCTATCCAGATAACTACCGTTTAACAAAATTTCAACTTTTTCAAAAATAAAGCGAAAAAAGTTCCAAAGCTCTTTGAGGCTCAAAATTAAAATATCATTTTATATAATTTGGAATCGAATTTTTATCCCATTAATTAAACTTAAATGAAATATGGAAAGCTCTAAGTTTCGAAGTAAATTTTTTACGTTTAAAATCTATTTTCTAAATAAAGATAACGATCCTTAACAAAATTTCAAATTTACAAAAAAAACTCAAAAAATCTTGAAAGTTCATTGAAAGCATATGGAAAGCTCATTAACGAAAGTTTCCGATTTCATTTCAATTTATTTATCGGGAGATAAAATAAAATTGATATTGAATAAAATAATATCATATTTTAATTAAAAGCTTTGGATAAGCTTGATGATTATTGACAAAGTTATTAAATAATTTAATTTCAGTTAGTGCTCTGTTTAGAAGTGCTCCGCGCCTTCTGCGCATTAGACTGCACGCCACTGCCTAAAAGCATTGTAAGTGATAAAAAGGTATTGAAAGAAAGTTCTTTTTGGTAACAAATATGGACCTCCTTTATGGCAAATTTGTGAAAAAAACATGTGATTAAAGTAGCGACCTAAATTCTTGTACGGGTGTTCTATAGATTTGCCTAGAAATATAGGTCTGAAGAATGACCATCAAAATCATTTAAATCCATTCACGTTTTTTCTACTTACAATATTTGTGAAATGGGATGCCAAGTTACTCGATTTAATGGTCTTCAACACAGCGTGACTGTCAGATCAGTCTCTAAAACGCTTACATATACTATACATACAGTTCGCGAATTTTTTTCTTATTTTGGGTAAATGCGACATTTTTTTTTTGCTACAATTTTTGTATTCTTTTTTAAACTATTCTGAGAAATATTTTTGCCTTTTTTACTTTTTAAAAATTGAAAAACTTCGGTAAAACATAAAAAATATTCTTCCTGAAACGGTTGAAGGAAATTTATTTAAGGAAGTAATTTAAGGTAGTAAAATTTAGAAATCGAACACTTTACAAATATTCAAAGCATTATTTATCGTGAATATTTTATTGTGTGGCTGTGACATTTATTTCTGCAATGCTTTTCAGTTTAACTTAATAGATATTATTTTATTTATTTTTAAATCGAGGTAAATATTTATTGATAACAACTTGATATGTTTCTGAATTTCCTTCAGTAAAATTTTTAATTAATGAAATATACTTTTTAATTGAAACCATCTCCCTATCGAAGAAATTGTTTCTGAAATTTCAGTTCATTAAAATGAGGAAAATAGAAATTTGAATAAAGTACGAGTACAACCAATGGAAGAGAATAAAGAATGGAAAAACCAATAAAACTTTTTCATTTGATAAGTTTTCATTAAGGTTCTATTAAATTTATTGGAAAAAATATAATATAAATGAATTAATTATTGTAGAAATTATATTTCTTTTAATTAAAGATTTGTACCAGTAAACTCGCATTTTGAACTTATTAAAAAAAAAACAAAATAATTCAATCTAAATAAATTTTTAATAAAATGAAGTAATCAACTTTTCTTATCATTCATTGTAAGTAAATTTGTGCAAAAGTAGGTTAATCTTATTATCTACGTACTTGCGTATTTTTTTCCCATTTTTCATATTGTGTAGACGTTGTTAATTTCAAGACTTTTAAAGAAAAATAAGTTATAAGCACCGCAACTCACAAATTCTTTTTCTTAGATATGTAGTAATAGATATATAGTAGATATATACGGTAAAACAGGCGTTTGGTTGCAATAAGCAATTTTCTTTTATTAATTCAGAACTTTTGTCATTCGAAAATATGAAAACAATTTCTATGCCCCAACTTTTCATTCATAAATATAATACGTGCCGAGAATACGTTTTATCTCAGCTAACATACTAATCGGAAAAGAATTAGTAGGGAATCATCTGATTCACCATCAATTTAGTTGTATGCATCATTTATACACTTTTATTTTATTAATTATATATTTTAGTAATTTAGTTTATTATTTTTTATTCAAAAAATTGAGCAGTCGTTTTGAAGCGATTTACCTTTTTGAAGCATACTGTGTTTTAATATTAAATATATTGAAAGGAAAAATACAGCGAAGTTTTTTCAGGAACTTTTCCTTTTTATCGAATTCAACAGAATAATAATAAAAATATATTACTAAATTAAAATTAAGTATTAAAATGACCCAAATTCTTAAGGGATTGGGACATTTCCTAAATAAACATTGTAGTTCTATTGATACAACTTGTAACATTGAAGTTATATGATGAAAAATATTTATAAAATTTTTATATTTAATCCTACTTATGCACAAATCCTATCTTGGTGGAAAATTACTAAGAATTTTCCGCAAATCAGTCTAAACTTTGCCCAATCTTTTGAAAGATTGAAGTTAACATACTTTTTTTTCTAATATATCCCTAGAAATATTTATGACATTTAAAAAGAAATGTTTATAATGTAGAAAACTCCTGCCTATAAATTATAAAAATTTAAATAATATATAGGCTCTCTGCTGTGAACGATGAAAAAAAAACTCTTACTAGGGACTTGTCAATTGGCTGTCAAAACTTCAACGTCTTTCCTATGAAAAGCTTCAGAATAAAATTACTAAAAGCTCATTTCTTTCATAATATTCAGTAAATGTTTAGATATGAACTTATCCTATAATATAACAATATCCTTGATAGATAATAGACATGAGTTCCCTTTCGATATTTATAATTCATATATATATTTTTTTTGGGTAAGGGTTAGAATATTCGTATATTAAAGAGGAACTGAACGGAAACCAATGCAATATACACGGAAAAAGTATGGTTACAGATAAACATAATTTGGTAACATCCGTTTTATTACCTAGATGAATTTGTATCATGTATTAAATAGCTCTTTTATATAGAAAATATTGGATAAATGTAATTTAGCTTTAAATTAATACTATATTTTAGAGATGAAATGCAAATACGAAAGGAAACGTATCACCAATAGGGAACAGTTTTTAAAATTTTATTCTGATATGCGTGCCTATTTGTTTCTTCCTTTTTTTTAACCATTTATTTTATGATCCGCATGTATTTACAACAAATATTAAGATAGAAAAAAAAACCCATTTAAAAGGCAAATAACATTGAATTTCATAATGTCGATTCGATATCATATTCTCATCATTCAAATTTTCTTTCCTTTGTTTTCAACATTTTATGAATTTTGATATGATAATAATCGTATACAGAATTTAGTTCATTCAATAGGTAAGGTAGGTTATACAGTAGGTAAATAAAATAAGGAAAAACCGGAAAAATGCAAAAAAATATTGGTAAAAAAATTGGCATATAGTCTGTTTCCCTGAGGAAAGGATTGTTCTCTAAAATTAGATTTTTTATTACTCCATTATTATTTTAAAATGATATCATACACGATGTATTGGAATAAAACTAGGATATGTACACATGGATATTTGCATATGAAAGTTAAATTTACTAGAAAGTCCCTACTCGCAACACAGTTCACCTAAACATCTATCTCAACCTCAATGTTTAATTTTAATCACAACCATATTCAAATTTAGAAATAAAAAACGGAAATTTCTCTCCACAAAAAAAATATTTAGGAAAAATTAGGCATTACAGAAACTACCATTAAATATCCTTACACGTAATTAGTCCTTAAGCTAAATGCACACGAGGGGTTAAAAGACGCGCGTCTTTGTGTGTCACGTGCGTTAAAAGATGCAATCTCATTCACACTACTCATAAAAGGCGCGCGTGATTTATTGCATGCAGCACAAAAATAACCCGATTGAACAAACGCGCGCGTCTTGTTGAATTTGCCTTTCACACAAGGGTTTTTGATTAAATATAAAAAAAATATTGAAAATTATTATTAC
>JANTOP010029171.1:0-11969 GCA_027564815.1 Symmerus nobilis | reverse complement strand
TTTCGTAGGTTCTTATGTTTAGTATTACAAACAACTTTGTTCGTTTTACAAAAATATTAATTAAGTTAGCAGATGGTTCCGCGGGCCAATTGAATCGTTTGATCGAGCCGCAAGCCCGCGGGCCGTAGGTTACCCACTTTAGATATATATTATTGTTTACAAGGAGTATTTGTGTAATGTGGGTAAAAATCGTTAAATCCTCAGCCCACTAAATAAATCTCGTCTCTAATTCTTCGTCTTTCTTTTCATTTCGTAACATATACAGGGTGAACCATTTAAGTGAAGACATCGAAATATCTCTAAAAATAAGGGTCGTACAAAAAAATGTTCCAGATGAAAATCTCATACTTTTTAAGGGGCTATTCACTTGTGCTAAGAAATAGATCACTCCCTCCCCCTTTTTCAGGGGGACGGGGATAAATTTGAAAGTTTAAATATGAACCCCTATTTTTTATTGCAGTTTTGGATTCTACACCCCAAAATATATAGGTTTTGTTCGAAACATTTTTGATTCGTGACAGATGGCATTGTAATCGCAAAAATTCAATTTTGCGGACATTGCACGAAATGCACTTGGAATCGAAACATAAAGTCAGACATGTTGAATTTTTTCAAAAAACTATATATGTTTAGCCTGGGGTACGCTAAACGACATACGTGCGTAGTAATATTTTGTCCCCTCTGAGGTGCTTGTTTTAGGTGGGCCCCATCAACTCTCACCATCGGGGTGCTTGTTTAAAGTTATTCCTCTTGCCTATCACTTTTCAATTACAGTAATTGTTCGAAATGTTGACCTTCAACTTCAATGCACTTATAGGTTCACTCTTCCAATTTTTGTGTATACAGCTTAAGAGAGTGTACACAGTACCTTCACGAGTTGTTGGCACTTGTTGATTAACCTTATCTTTTAGGAAACCCCATAAAAAGAAATCAAGCGCTGTCAAATCTGGCCACTTGGCAGGCCAATTAATCCGACCACCTCTCCCGATCCATCGAACATTGAAATCGCGGTCTAATATCTCTCGTGCTAGCATTGAGTAATGCGCTGGGCAACCGTCATGCTGAAACCACATGTTTTGTCGAACGGCCAAGCTAACGTCCTCAAGTAGTTTTGGTAGATCGTATTGTAAAATGATTTTATATTTCTGTCCGTTCAAAGTACCTTCAATAAAATAGGGTCCAATGAGTTTGTCGCCTATGATTTTACACCATAGTCGCAAGCAGTGCGAGTTTTCCACACTCTAGTAATATAAATAAATGTAATATAAATATAATTCAGTATATAAATGAAAATCATTTCTATTTTTTCGTCTTGAGGTACATTTTTTCGCTCGAAAATCGAAATTAAAATACGTCCCAACGAAAGTTGATGGGAACAAGAACTAAACAAGCAAATCAGAGTCCCTAATCTTTTTATTGCATGTATTGTTGTATAAAACTAATTTCAATCATTTCTACAGCGGTAGAAGAAACAAAAGACAATGGATACACGATAGACTAAATAAGAAAATTGACTTCACTGATTTTTTATTGCGTGGATTATAGCGTGAAACATATTTCAATCACTCCTAAAGCGGCAGAAGCCACCTTTTCCGCATGAAAATAAAATTAAAATAAAATCATCACTTCAATCATAACGATGATTATAACGGCGACGCAAAATTAATTTTTTGCGATTTCAACGCCATCTGTCCCGAATCAAAAAAAAATATTTCGAACAAACCCTATTTATTTTGGGATGTAGAATCCAAATCTACAATAAAAAATAGGGGATCATACTTAATGCTTCAAAGTTATCCCCGTCCCCCTCAAAAGAAGGTGGTCTATTTTTTAACACAAGTGATTGGCCTCTTCAGAAGTATTAACTTTTCATGTGACATTTTTAAGTACGACTCTGATTTTTCGAGATATTTCGATGTCTTCACTTAAATGGTTCGTTCACCCGGTATATCAGACGCATATATATTTTCTGGTCCCCTGGGGAGTTATTTTCGAAAAATTTTTATTGAGGTCTGTATAATCTACTCCGCTCATTGTCTATTGTATACCTATACCAGTGATGGCAAACTTATGACACGCGCCTCTGAGTTAATAAACTTTTGAATGCCATGCCATTAAATATAAAGGATGTAATGGCGCAACTCCTGACAATTTCTTTTGTCAATTCACTATCAGCGTTTCCCAGAAATCTCGACTGCGTCGCTTCACCCCGTCATTCCCTACATATATTATAAATTCTATTTTACGTATATATAATAAATGGATATTTCTAGATTTCACACGGTACCCGAGTTAAGCTAGGTTTTTTAAGAATTTTGACACACCGAGCTCAAAAGGTTCGCCATCGCTGACCTATCTAATTAAACAGTTTTTTACCTTCTACTTGGCTAACCTATTTGATATGATAACATCAATTTTTCTGCATATGCAAATTAATATCTCTTCTCCAGGAGCACGTAATCATTTGGATGTATTTTACTAAATCCGTACCCGATTTTATTTCGAAAGGTTCGTTCTCACTGTCGAGTTTTCGTTAGAATTTCATTCGAAATTCTATACTGTGTTGGCAATTATTGGTTTCACCAATATCATTAATTGCATTATTATTTCTTTCCAATTTACAAGTACGGATTTTGTATAATTTTTATATTAAATTGCTTTTGATTTATATATCAATAAAATATTTATGAATTGTAAATGAATACTATTCACACTATAATTACAGATAACACTAAATTACCTTAACAACATAACCGTGGTCTATTTCTTAAAAATCTGTTTGTATTATATCGTACATCTACATTTGCTAATTCATATCTTTTAAAAGCGTCTTTCATCTTTTCTTATATTAGTTTTAATTATTTTCGTTTAATGTCTACAACCTATTTATTTCCGTTTCTAAATGACTTTTTATAACATTCTTCATTATCTTGTATCCTGTATATTTTGTAGAAAGAAAACCTGAAGTTCTTTTCTATGCAAATATAATGGAAATTCTTACAGAAATTTCTGCAGATTTTAAATTTATATAGTGAGTTGTACAATTATTTGTTTTTTTTAAGTATTATCTTTATTTCCACGTTTATTTTATTTTTTAAAATTTTTTTTTTAAATAAATAAAATATAATATTCTTTTAGTATATCTGCCTTGATTCAAGAATTCTTTTTCAAACTAAATACATATAAATTGGATGGATATTTTCCTTATTTTAATATTTATCTTGAATAATATTGAGATTGTTTTAAGTTGCTGGCTGCCATATTTAGATGTGTGCTGCCTAATATTTAAGAACTTATATCATTTTTGAACAATATCGTTGGTATTAAACATGTTCAATTTTATGAATGGGATGACGATAATTACAAAGTTTTATTGGTTTATTAAACTTTCCTGATTTACGTTGTTAGAACCACTGATATTGTAATATCTTGCAAATTTTTACTCTTGTACAAGAAATAGTTCAAAAGAGTGTACAGTTTATAGGGAAAAGCAATTTTGTTTTATAAGCTGATAATGATAATCTTTCAAGTGCAATTTGAACGGGAGTACAAATAACGTCTTATAAGTAGCCTAGTCTGTATAATATTTTTGTATAAAATATAGGTAGATGAGATTAGCGTTAAAAATACGAAAAGGAATAATGTTGGATGATAGTTTTCACATCTGGCAGCTTTTTGATAAAATATAGAGTAGACAGTAATAGTTAAAGCTGTTAAGCTCTTAAAATAGGCCGACTTATATTTGTGATTCTGAGAGAAGTGTACATTGCACGCAAACAGTATAAAATTAAAATAAATCCGGAAACAAAAATAAATTTCTTGCATATTAAACTAATCCAATTCATTAATATGTTTATTCATTATTCAGATATAAGTATAAGTAAATACTACATATTCTTGACCTTGTCCTTTTCAATGCAAATATGTGATAGAGATCCTACTTTCCGAGCATTTAATTCCTACTTTCTTATGTTTTAAAATTCATTAATAAATATTTTGCATTATCAGCATTGTAGTATCCTTTCTTAATAATAATATCTCCATGTATTGTATGAGTTTAAAGTTGAGTGTTTGGGGCTACAACTTTGGTTTAACTGTTTCATTTCTACAGGAAATTAAATTGAGTTATGTTTAGAACAGTGGCGTGCAGTCTAATGTGCAGAAGGCTCAGAGGTCAGAGCACACCTGAAATATCGACAAAATTGTAACCAATTTTTATTGCAGCAAATTTCTAACTCAAATTATTTTATTTAATACCGTTGAACGAATTTACTATTTTTTTCCATCGCAATAATTTAAAATCGGTGAAATTGAAGATTTTCTGAAAAAGCTTTGAAATAGTTACAAAAGATCATTGAAAGCATTTAACTTAAATATTATTTTAGACAGTATGGAATCTAATTTTTCTCCCAATAATTAAATTTAAATGAAATCCGATATTTTCGCTAAAAGTTCCATAGAAAAAATTAAAAGCTTGGAAGAAATTTTTACATTTCGGTTTTAAATTTTGTACGTTTTAAAATCAATTTTTCATCCCAATAATTTAACGTCATTGATATTTAAAATTGTCTAAAAAGAGCTTTAAGTAACTTCCAAAAGCTTATTCAAAGCTTTTAATCAGAATATTTTTATTTCATTCTATTTTATCTGCCAATAAATGAAATCGGAAACTTCCGGTGAAAAGCTCCGTGGAAAATTAAAAACTCTAGGAATTTAATGAATTGAATTGAATTGAAGGCAAATTATCATGAAGGCATTCATTTCAAATCAACATAAATATATGCTTTCAATGAACTTTCGAGATTTTTGAAGCGTTTTTTTTAAGAAAGTTTGGAATTTCGTGAAAGAACCGATATTTGCATAGATTTTAAAACATAAAAATTACATTTTTATTAAATTCACATTAATTATTATAAGCACGCTTTTTGCTTTAATAATTTTAGACTAACATATTTAGTCGTATGTTTAACTGAAACGATGTTTAGGGTCTTGTGACATATTCACACTCATTAACAAACGTATAAATCTATTCGACAGCAGCCTAAGTCTGTTTTGTAAATTGAAACGTTCTGTTTTATTATTATACGACGGAGAGTCCGTTTTCTATTTCACTTTTTTCGAACAAGTAAAAAATTAAGTTCTAAACCTAAAGTTTTCTTTGAGCTTACAATGGATTAAGAAAGCTTTTGGCGAGAATTTCATATTTTATCTAAATTTCATGAATGGAATAAAAATGATATAAAATAACCTTTTAATTTTAAGCTTTTAATGAGCTTTCGGGGCTTTTAAAGCTTTATTTTAGAATATCTTGAAATTTCGTAGAAAATAGATATTTATACGTAAAAAATTAAGTTCGAATTTAGAGCTTCCGCTGCGCATTTAATAGTTTGGATTAACTTTCCGTGAAAATTCCATATTTCATTTAATTATAAAAATCGGATAAAAATTCGAATCCAAATTATATAAATGACATTTCATTTTTTAACTATCAGTGAGTTTTCGTTTAAAAGTCGTTATCTAGCTAGAAACTTGATTCTAAAGAAAGGGTGAAAGTAAGTTTCTGAAAATTGAGCTTTCTGGGAGATTTTAAATTTTTATTTCAAAAGTTTAATTTTCATATTTTTGTATTTTTCCTCAACTAATTTATAAACTTCCTGCATCATTACATTTTTTTGGATCCAAAGAAAATTATCAGAAAATTCGGATCAAATGTAGTGATGTCTGATATTCAAATTTCTCGGTGCGAGGCTTTACGAATTTTCGGATTTTCCTTAAATGAATATAAGCTTTTCCGGAATATTTAATTTTGGTATTTTTACCTAACTGTCAAAGCAACTTTTTGCGTGAAAAATGCTGCAACATTTTGTTAAAGGATCATAAAATTCTGCACACCTTATGGAGATGTTGACCGCACGCCACTGGTTAAGAAATTATGAAGTTAACCTAATTTCTTTTTTTTGAGCAAATGTGCGCTTACATATGCTTACATATAGTCAGCAACTGTACTGTAATCATGATTTTAAACAAATTTGTTCTTTGCTCTCAAATTCGGACAATTAAAATTAAGAAATTCTTTACTTTATAAGTAGAGTAAGGTCGTCAGGGTTGGCTACGTTTTTTTCTTTTACCCATAACTTCCGTTTAAGGAACTATTAAGTCAATTCAAGCTCATTGTTGGAAAGGTCTAGGAATAGGGAACACTTTTACTGCACATCGCTAATTGATTGGGTGAAAAATGGAAAAATTATGGGTATTAAAACGAGTGAACGAAATGCTGTTAATGGCATCCAAAAATGAATTTAATAAAATAAAACGCCAAATTTATTGCATTTTATAGCACACTTCAAATGCACTACTCTCTTACATTCAATGCATGCAGAGAAGTTGTTTCGGTTTAACCGACGCGACGAGGCATTGCTTGTAAGCAGATGAGGCAGAAGTCTTCGTCTTCGTCCGAAGAAGGGGTTTTCCGCGTTTTTTTGGGCGGGCGACCTCGTTTAGCTGGTATTTCAGAGGCGAACTTTATTGGGGTTGGTTCTGGTCGTTTTTTGAGCGTCTTAGGAGCACCTCGCTTTTGATGCTTCTCGCACAATGCGTAGAGGTTCTCTTCCGAAGTCAGAACTGTGTTGGTCATGGATCGCCGTCCTCGATTTAATTTTCTTGCTGACGTGGTAGCCTGCAGAGGTCCGACTGAGGTCAAAACGGCTGAAAGGCTCAGCGCACGAGACATGGATGTCGATGGATCAATGGAGGTGTCGGTTTCTTCATATTTGCCCACTTCGGAGACATCCGAAACCAATATACGGCGATGTAATTCCTCGTCGTTGACTTCGACCTCCGTAACAGCTCTTTCATTTTTACCACTTAACACCGCTTGTACAAAGTTCGAATTTACAAAAATGTCCAGATTGTATGGGAATGCCTGTAGCGAGAAATCCGGCAATGATGTTTCGTGGCGTTAGCGCTAAATCTAGTGTGGATAGGACTAATCCTGGGATGTGTCAGATTTCCAAAAATTGACCAGCATGATTCTTCTGCCACGCACTACATTGTGATTTGTAGTAGGCTTTTGCAGGTCCATAAACTGACACATCCAAGGTCTGCAAGCGATGGCTGCAGTGTGGCGGAAATGAGAGCAATGTGACGCCATTTTCAAGAGCCAAATGCCAATGCCTCAACGGACAGATTAAAGGCGTAATTATCTAGCAGCAACATTTTTGGTGATTGTTGCGAGGTTATTGTTTTATTGATGAAAAACTGCATATACTTCACGAATTCTGTTTGCTGCATCCACCCAGATCTATTGGCAAATCCAATAGCCCCAGAGGATGTATTTTTCATGAACGTAGACTGCATTTTCTGGCAAGCGAACAAGAAAAATGGCGGGATCGAATTTTCCTCCGCATTGACCGTCAGAGCCATAGTGATCATACTTCCTCAGTCTTGTGCAATTATTTTGCCTACTCTTCTCACTCCTCGTAGCGAAATTACTTTCCCAACCTTCGTTGGCACCGTTGAAAAGCCCGTTTCCCCCATATTCCAGATATCCGCGGCTGGAAATGGATACTGCGTTAAAATCAAATCCAAATTTCTAAAAAACATCAGAACTTTATCTTTAGAAAACGATTTCGTCCGTTTTACGCTCGTTTGCTCGTTTGCAGTAGTACCAATCGCATCCACTCATTCCATTGGCATCCCTGTTTGGAGGATAATTCGCTCAAATTTTCTTGGCAAATTGGTACGCCAGCTCTCCCAATTCGACGATGCTCAGGCCTGAGTAATGGTTACAGCTTTTTTCTTGCGTAGCCCGTCAACGCTTCCTCTTCTTCGTCAAAAAACAACTACAAAAACACATATTCAATTAGGCATTTCTACCGTGAAATAACAGAACGGTCTAAATCAAGTTAGGTCTTTTTGTCGGAGGATGCGTTTTTGAAATCTACACATATTTCTCTATATTTCCATACTTTTATATTTTTTGTTGGGCGCTCCAAAAAGTGTCTGCAAACTAGCTATTTATACCATATCAGAAAATTAAACAAAACAAAAGAACGTATCTCCTCGCATATTTACATTAGAATTACATTTAAATGCCGTACATATTGGATTGCAAGTCAAACTAAAACCGTAATTTCTCAAAATGTGAGAAAATTGAGTTAGGCCGTTCTGTTATTGTACGGTAGATTTATCTCAATTCAATTGTTTGTTACCTCTATCTCCAATTGTTACCTCTAGTTCTTCGTCGGTGACGATGGTAATGTCCTCCTATTTCAAAGACACTATCTTCAAATATCGCCGTAAAGTGGTTCGTGGCAAGTTGTACTCCTGTGCCGCAGCTCTCACCGTCGCTTTTCCAAGTTAATAGCTTTTATAGCCCATCCGGCAAATTTGCGTTGCCCCGATTGGTCGTTCGCTTGTTCCGAGATGTTCTGCTAAAATTTAAAAAAAGAGACCGACAATACATGAATTTCTAATTTTATTTATTTATTTTTTCGAAATTTGTAAGCCACAGAGTGCAATACACATATTTTACTTTCACGCTTCAAATTTCTAATATCACGAATAGTTGCTGTCACTGAGAGCGGTTTTGCCGCGCTCGCACATTTGTGGTGCCAGTTTTCAAAACTAGGAAATCGCAGTGGGCATACTTTGACAGTGGGCAAACTTACGACATTCCCCTACAACTTTTTTTGCGACCAATATTCAGGTCAATAATTCAAATATTCCTTTACAGTATCCCTTTCTGATCATTCGTTCCAGAGTTATTCCAATTTAAAAACAGTAGAATGACGGCTGAAGCGACAAATTTCAAATAATCGAACTAAAATTTTGAATATTTGACATTTATATCTAGTAAATTAGCGAGAGATGAGAAAAAATAAAAAGAAACGTATTAATATTTTTTGATTAAAAATTCGAACATAATATTGAAAACGGCAATTTTTTTTTTAGCCTACCCAATTGAAGTATAGTATTTTTGTCAGGAAAACAAATAACCGACTTCTTCAGATTCCTTGAAAGATATGATAATATCTTAAATATCAAATATAAATTAAACTCAAAGATGGAGAAATTTTAGTTAGGTCGTTTAAATGTGGTGATTGAATGAGGTTATATAATACACTGAATTTTAAATAGTGAACGTATGGCGCGGCCGGTGCGACTTTTTGATAAAAAAATAATAATTATAAATATAAATATATTCAAGATCGCTTAAATTAATTTTTATTTCATAACACTATTAAAAGCATTCGTTATTTAATCACATTAATTAATATGCATTGATTTTGAATTATCTAAATTAAAATTATAAATTAATAGATCGCCTAGTGACAAATTAATCTGCCAAAAATTCGCTAAATGAATTACTTGTGTTTTTTATTCACCTACCAAAATTTAAATGGTGTCCTCTAAATTGAACAAAATTATTTGAATAAACTACAGTTTTTGTCGCTACACGATTTAATAAAAGAAATAAATAATAAATAATTATTATATTTAATACGCCTGTGCTTCTTTCAGTGCTCCAACATATTTATGTCTATTTTGAAATTAATAAAACTGCGCTTTATTTATAAATGCATTTCCAAGCTACACTGTTTTTAATTTTCGCTTAAATTTCTTACTGTTCGTCAATGATTAATTTTACTAATTTTTACAACATAAAACATTGAAAACAAATTTTATATCTGGCAATTTAACAAATAACTAACCACCATATACAAAACGATCTGATATGGAACAATCTTAAAACCCCTAATCGAGCAATAAATTTAACACAAAAAAAAAATTTGGAAATAAAACAAAAAAAAAATAAGCAATAAATAAATTTTTCAAAATTTTTCCCCCCAAAATTCACTAAAAATTTTGTTGCCAGATTGTATAACCAATGAATTTGACAATATTTGAGAACAACATTTAAAGAAAATATACAATTATATACATTATCTGTGTGTGTGTGTAATGTAGGTGTGTCGCGAATTCATGCGCGGTGCCTGCAAGCGAGCTGAATCCGAATGCCGTTTTGCCCATCCGCAAGAGAGCGTTACAACACATGAAGACGGTTCAGTCACGGTGTGCATGGACGCCGTGAAAGGTAGATGCGCTCGTGATCCTTGCCGCTACTTCCATCCTCCTTTGCACCTTCAGGCTCAAATTAAAGCTGCGCAAACGCGCGCTATCGCGGTATGGCTAATATAACAATGAGAAAGCAATGAAAAAAATGAGTAGGAATTTTTGCTCTTCCATTCATTTTTTTCCTGTTTTCCGAACATTTTTGTTTTTTTTTTTTATTCATATTTTTGATACTTAAAAATCACATAACGCTTTTAAAATTTAATTTACTAAAAAAAAACTACTTAAACAACAAATTTGGCTAAAAAAAAACAACAGAGTATAATAACTCCTGGTTAGGTACATGTTATACACAAACACATCCTAACCCCATTAACCTAACCTAAATTTTGAGAAACGTTGAAATTTAAGATTTACAGCCTAATGAGAATTTTCAAAATTTTAATTTTTTCTTTTAATCAAACGATATAATTTTGTAAAATATATTAACTATTTGATAATGAAAACAAAACTATTTTAATTTCAATTCGCTAGCTAAAATGCTAAAAGTAAGCAAAATTTCCTGTGTGGCTATATTCCCCGCATTTCAAATTTGTACGTCTACTTTACCGTATTGTTAACCTATTATGAGTAAAAAAGCGCTCATTTAAAGCGATTCAAATTAAAAGTTGAATTTTATATTGAAATTATCTTTCGACGTGTTGTAGAAGTTAATTTTTATTTAATTCTTTTATTTTTAATAGTAGGATATAATAATATTTTAATATTAATTACTAATTAGCTGGATAGTTTTTCAATAGTGAAAGTTCAACTTTTAATTACTTCAAACCCCAGAGTATTACTTATATTCGCGCTCTCAAATGGCTGCGTGTTGAATTAGCTTCCTGTATATTTCTTTTCATTTTTTGAATTTTCTACAGTTTTTTTTTTATTTCAAACTTTTTCTTTATGTTTTTATTTTGCACGTAAAATGCAATTTTATCCCATCCAAATTCTTATTTGCGCCCCCAAAAATTTATGTTTTGATGTCCAATGTTTGACAGCCCCTTCCAATTTTAAAATAAAAATTAGTACAACCCCCGTAAAATATATAATTGAAAAAAATTCTAAAATAAAAGAAATTTAACATTATTATTTGTAATTTAATTATTTTTATCTATGTAGTAATTATTATTATATTTAATGTAATTAATTATATTGAAAATATATAACAATTTAGTATTAATAATAATTGAAGACTACAGGGAAAAAACAAGGAATGTCACAAAATTTCGAAAATTAAGCTAAGATCGCCATTTGGTAGAAAAATGTCTTTAAAATCGACTTTTCTCGTAATTGTTTTTTTGTGACATTCCTTGTTTTTCCCTGTTGTCATCAATTATTTTAAAATAGATTTTTAATTTAATAAAAATTTCCATTTTCTATCGCAATACAATATTTATACCTCAAATATATTAATTCATATATAAGATACATAATTTGTTAGAAATGGGAATTTATGTTATATTTTTTAATGAATTTAGATATAAAATAACTTAGAAGTAGTAACACTTCTTTTAGTAATTGCAGTTATTTTTTACTTAATATTTATAATATTTCTAGCTATAGGTTTCCTTGGAATTTAAATTGTTTTTAATAGTATTTTTGACATAGTTTAGAATGAACGAAACGTAGGTAATCATAATAAAACATGTGCGTTTAGAGTTAGACCATACTGCTGAAATGAAACTTCTTTTGGACAATTTAATTAAATTCGTGTTTCGTTTTTAGGTCGAAAGGGATTTTGGTAAGAAAAAAATTCTGGGCCACCCTCTAAAGCAGAGGTTCCCAAACTTTTTTGTGTCGTAGACCCCTTGCCATGTTTTTCGGTTTTGGGTAGACCCCCTACTTACCTG
>JANTOP010029160.1:0-11970 GCA_027564815.1 Symmerus nobilis | reverse complement strand
AATTACATATTTTACCATCCACCCACGCGTTAGTCTTCCAGGAGGAGTTCTGACGACCCCGGATTTCATTTTGCCGGCAACAATCGAACACTTTCCAAAAAAAATTTCGCTTGCACCGAGTCATGTAAAATTTGCGTAGCCAGCTCTCCATCTATAATCCAAATTAAACATAAATTAACAAAAATTTAAATATAAGTAAATCAAATGGAAGTAATATAATAAATGAAAAAAGATTAGAATTATTAAAAAATTATTAAAGCCAAGCAACTTTTACGCATTCCATAATCTCGAAATCAAATGATCTTTAAAAGTCCTGCGCGGCAAAACAAAGTCCTATTGTTCCGACATATTTGATCACCTTGCCGATAGGATTAGTTTGACCATAATTGGTACTATGGAAGCGGTTGCGAATTAATTCTGTGTACGAAAAATTTCCGATGGTACTTTAAAATCGATAAAAGCTAACGTTGTAGTCGAATTAATCAGTCCATCCAATCCATAATTTTCCAAAAATCGTCTTTTTCTCACATATAAAGTATAATACATACGAGTATATGTTATTGAGAATATATAATAAATAAGATACTGGAAAAAGTATGAATCGAAATATTAATTATCGCACAGTCATGAGCACCGCCACCGTGGACTAACTATTGAATCTTTAAACGCGATTATCTCGATACTGTGTTTTCAGTTGCAGCTGTAGCTCAAAAACTTATTGATCGATCTGGCTGAAATTTTCGGAGGTTTCTGTCTATAATATAATCGGAAGGATTTACTTCAAATTTTAAAAACAAAAATATCGCATGAATAAACTGCTTTTTTTAGATTAAAATTGTCGAGAAAATAGTCGAAAATTTGATTAAACAGCCTACTAAATTTTTGATTTTGAATTTTTTTGTAATTTTAGAGGTTTATCCTTCCGCTGCACTTATCTGTAATCGAAAAAAATGTTTGTTTTCTGTTTCTGATCAATAGAAAAATGAAGACAAGTGCAGCACTTTTCGATGTCTAATCAAACGCGCCTAAAGAAATACCCTACAGCGCCCCTATTATGTTTTGTAAAAAATAAAATAAAATTTAGTCCACACTTTAAAGTTGTAATAAAGTAATGTCAAAATTTCAAAATGATGCGATTATTTTGTCAACTTCAAAAATATTCATAAAAAGTGACTGATTTTCGGCCGTCTAAAGGGATTGCTCCCATTAATAGTTGACAACGTCCAATATATGGAGATTTTTCGTTCAGGTTTATTCAACGCAGTATTCTAAGTAATCACGAATTTTATTAAACTGCATTGCACCGATTCAATTGATTTTATATGTGTTGAATACGATGGGGACCATACCAAACTACAGTATTCCTAGATGGATCTGACCATCGAACAGTACAGATTTCTCAACGCAAACGGATTATTAAATTCCTTACAGCATCTCATTAAAAACCTTAGTCTTTGACGAGATATTGATACAACCAATTCTTTAAAATGCTTCACTTTCCTGGTATAAGATATGCATTTACATTTTTCAGTATTAAGAGGTTGTTATCATTTGCGTAACATATTAAAATCTGTCTGCAAGTTCACAACATCAGCAATTGATTTTACATTTTACTTAAAGATTTTCATGTCATCAGCGTAAAGTAGCACAGATGAGTGTTGGAAAATATTTGGCAACGAATAACAAGAAATGTAGGGGAGCGAGGTGACTTCCTTGAGGAACCACAGATTTCACATAGAATTTCCTTGATGAATACCCACTAACTTTTACGAATCGTAATCCGTTTTGTCAAGTTAGACATACTGTACCCAACGGAGCATAGACGAGTGAAATCCGATACGTGATAATTTCGCTATTAAAGTATTGTGATCTACTCGATCAAAGGCTCTAACAAAGTCGGTATAGATGACATATAATTGGTTACTGCTTTTAATTGACTGTATTGCAATGTTTGAAAACTCTAAGAGATTGGTCAATGTAGAGCAACCAGAAACAAATCCATGAACAAGGAACAAATCCGTGTTGATGAATTGATAGGTACCGTTACAGTTGACCAAATAATGACTTAGAGATCACAGCTTCAAATAGCTATTGTTAGAATAATAATATTGTTGGTATAAATTCCCTGATCTTAAATATTACAATTTATGTTGTCAACTTTATTTATTGTAGCTTCTGCAAGGAGCAGAGGGCTGTAAAACAGTAATAAAATATTGAAACTTGCTCCCTTACATATACTTATAAAATATTTATGGGAAACCGTTTGAATTTCTTATATTAGTTTTCTACAGATCGCGCCGGTTTTTGAGATGGTTCCTAGCAAAATTCATAATCTTCGAAAAATTACCGATTTGGTGATATTATGCTCGCATGGCTTAATCACAAAAGAGCCCAGAACACTTATTTTCTCTATACTTGCTACTGAGCGACAGTGAAGAGTACTCAAATTAACATGCGTCAAATCCCGACGTATTTTAGTTATGGTAGGAATTAGAAACTAAAGTTAGTTATCTTTCCAAAAACAGCCAACTAATTGTTTTACTTTCTCATTGATAACTCTAGTTAAGTGGCACTGAAATATGCCGAGAATTATACATTTCCTTAGCGCACGGAAATTGATAGTTTGGTAACCAGTAATTATTTTTTCTGGACCAAATAATTGCTATGAGCTAATTTTATTTCAATATTAAATTACTCTTTCAATTATTCTTATTTTTAATCATACGTCAGGAAATAGTGGACATAACTATTTTAGAACATATCAAGAGTACAACTCTTAAATGTAATTTAATCTTAAACGCGTTTCCTGATTGATGTTCTGTTCCTCTTTTATTTATTTATAATATTCATCTAGCTAACATATTGAGCAAATAATAAATGCTTTTCAATTTAAATTGTACCTATTTGCAATCTTACATTATGTACAAGCTATGAAATTGAAAAAAATTACATAAGAAAACAAATTCACATAAACCACATAAAACTAATTATTATAAATCACATTTAAATAATGTTCGCATAGATCCGCATGTAATTTATATTTCATGGCAATTTTTTCCGTCTTCCATATGCAATTATTATCATTTTTCTTTCTTGGTTTGTATGCATATTTACGTCGGTTATTCTCCATATAGAGTTACCTAGATATAAATATAGGAGATTCCGTATAATCTGCTACAAAGTCAAGACATCCTATTGATTTCCTAGCTAATATCTCAGCAATTCGTAAGCCAAATAGATACAGACACAACATCACAACATTAGATTAGATTAGATTTTCACACAACATCACAAAATCGCAATTTCAACGTCACAAAAATCTCAAAATTTTTACATTTAATTATATCACCAAATTTTTGTATAATTGTATAAATATGTGCAATACAAAGGATACTGTAATATGAATGAAACCAAAGTCCTAATTATATTTAGGAAGTTTATAGACTAGGGACTTCCACCCATGATTCAACTAACTCTCATATTAAATATTGTATTTCTGTTAAAAGTTCTCTTGAATTTTACAAATTAATTGTCAACAATTAAATTAAAGATTTGCTGTTAAATCCAAATATGGATTCGTAATGTGTTGAAAATATTTAAATTTAAATACAGAAAAAATAGCCGTACACTATGAAAACAAATTGTATACAAAAGCAATTTATTTGACCTTTAACCTACTATACAATCAGCACAGTATACCTTTGTTGCTACCACTTATTAATTGCCTCTTTTGCTATAATAATATTTTACAATTCTCTTGATTATCGCTAATATTCCCTATCTTTCTTATTCAATGAATTAAACAGAAAGATTAAGGTAAGAAAAAATCTTAAACAATCCGACAAATGATAAAAATATTGCAGTGTGATATATTCTCTTATGCATAAAGTTGAATAATAATATAGCGAGAAAGATTATTATTAAAGCATGGAAAAAATTGCACAAAATAATATAGGCGTTCGGATGAATTTATACATAAAACAAAAAGAAAAGAAAAGATTTTCAATATAATCTCACATTAGATCCCATAGGTCTTCCATTGTAATATCTGGTGCCTCTAGAGATTTATGTTATCCCTCTTTATATACAGAGTGTTCACAATATAACTGTTATAGGCCAATTGAACTGTTTCGAAACATCGACCGTACCATTAACATCATAAGTCAAGCTTTGGAACGATGTCTTCTTCAATAATATTTCCAGAATTACGTCGAATACCATATTATATATTCCAAACCGAAACATCTTAAATTACATTTAGGATTTGGATCGCTCTAAGTTGGACACTCTCGAAGATAATACAGTGCATTTTATGAATTTGTATAACAATAAAGAGAAGATAAATTTGAAATTGAAAAAAAAAATATCCAAATACAAGTCTTGATCAAGATATGATCTTGGTAAATATAGCAGCATTTTGGCGGCGCTTACATTATAGTAGTACTAGAGAGATGATTTAAAAGTTTGATCTTCCAGGAAAAGCGATGGCCAAATTTATGGCGAGTATAAACTATCGGCGAGGTGTTTGCAAAATTAAAATAGCAAGAAGTAAAAATTTCATAAAATTATTACTGCAATTTAGCAATGAATAGTTCATTGCTAAATTCGAATATATTGCTGAGGTCAATTGTCTGGAATTAATTTCACTAATTGATATTTTTATTTATTTATTCATATAATAATAATTATTATTTTATTATCTGAAATGATCGGCTAAAATAATGATTATTTGGGATTTAAATGATAAATAAAAATTCATTGATAATAATTTCCTATAACAAAAATAATGAATTTAATAATTTCGTGCTCAAAGTACATTTTTATCGGTTATTTCAATTCCGTTAATTTAGTAACTAATAATTCAGTTACTTTTATCACCTCTATACAAATGATGAATGAAAGATTATTTGTCCCTCCACTCTCTACTATAAAGGATTCTCAATACTAGTGTATTACATGTAATTTTGATAAAAAAATTGCAAACTTATTTGGTTCATACTTATTTTGCATATCCTAACAATTGTTTTAAATAAAAATCAACATTTACTTTTATAAAAATAAATTTTCTTTTCTTTTTCAAAGCGAAAATGAATGATCGATTTTAATTGAAACAATTTGAGATAATTTGAGATAATTTGAAGTAGGTACGGAAATCACTGAATTTAATCTGGAATTTTTAATTTCAGTCAATATTTCGGAAATTCTGTCTGAACTTTGGTAGGATATTCGATATAATGAAATATATAGGAAATAACGACAAGGGATTTTTCGTCCTTGTTTAAAAATATATTTTCTATTAAAAGAAATAAAATTCGATATGTTGGGGGATATCTATTGTATAAATAGTTGATCTAACTTTAACATTTAAATATTAAAATTTAATAGAAATTTCAGAAATTTATTAGCTCTAGAGTGACTCAAGAATGTTTGAAATTGTTAGGGATTGTTTCAAAAAGGTTCGGTAATTTATAGAAATTATTTGTATACCTATATCAGTTTAAGGTGCTCTCAATCATACTTAAGAGTTCATCAGGAATTGTTTAGAAATTTATTGTAAGTAATTCAACCGTCTCTCATGGCCACAAGATGATTCTCAACGACACATGTTATTCTAAGAGTTTCAGAAACTTTTTTATTAGTAGATTCGATTAAAAATATAAATACTATTTTATTTAGTTTCTCGGTTGAATTTTCCATTAAGGGGAGATATACATCTAGCACCCGGAAAAGAAGGTTATTTTTAAGGATTTTTTTTAGGGAAATTATCTGAAATATCTGGATCGGGATTTTTTTCTATCTAAAAGTATACAAATTCATGAATAATTCAATTTTTTTTTTTACAAAAATTCCAAAATTGTCAGTATATTGTGGTATTTTTTTCGGATAGCCGTACCCATGTGTAAAAACGGTACCCATTGGCGTTTCTTATTCAAAAATTATCTGAAACAAAAAAACCAAAAGATTATTAAACTAGATACTATAATATAGTATTTATCTTAGCTGATTTTGAAATTATAGATTTTTGACAAAATGTTTGAACATAACCAAAAATTGATTTGATTTTCGAACCAAAAATTGTTTCTTATTTTGCTTATAAAAAATTAAGCTACGGAAAAAATCCTATCTCAAAGACTAGATAATTATGTACAGAATAACCAAAAAAAAATCAAGGTAATCGGTTCAGTGGTTTTCGAGAAATTCTGGGTACCGATTTGAAAAACGTGCTCTCGAGAAAAACCCTTTTGAAAATTTGTCAATGAGTAAATCATGAAGTTTATGAATGATGAACCAATCGATGATTGAAAAACGATAAGAAATTCTCACCAGACCTTCAAAAAAATACCAAAATTTAAACATCGATTTCTCAACAATGCAATATCTTCCCATAACACTCTACTCTCGGGTACCCATTCTCTGTATTGGGTAATTTCAGACAAGTGACAATAAAGAGTTACAGTTCACACCGTTGATTTATATATTGTTAAATTCGTATATGTAGTTTGGAATTACAATGTAATTATTTTGGACACACTTTAAATTTTGAGGGATTTTGGAATAATTATTCACTATAATGGACATATTTGGGTATGTCAAGGATATTTGTAAATTTTTCTTTTATTAATTTTGGAAATCCCTATATTCAAAGGATATGCTAATGGTACCAGTATCTCCAAATTCGTGAAAAAGTTTGGAAAAATTACCGGTCGTGGTTTTTGTCCAAAATTTTGAATTTTTTGGACTTTTATTGTTTAATTTCTTAAACCAATAAGTTTCCTGTTACCTAGAATTTCAACGAATTTTGTTCTACAAAATTATACCTAAACTAATTCTATATTAGTCTTATTTAAATATTGGTCTTCTTTGGAGAATATTTAATATGCATAACGATCCAGTAGAGCAAATCATTGCTATTTATAGTAGAGTAAATCTACTTTACATTGGTTTTCCGCTTATTCGCAGGAAGGTGCAGATACGACTGTTTTCGTTATAAAATTTTTCGGCTTCTTTAAATTATCAGAAATATACAAACCTTTTCGTTATATTTGGGTAACATGTTTTTATTTAATTTAGCAATTTATCTTCTTAAATTTGTGCTATAGAATTTACCGAGAAATTTTTTCAAATTAATTTGAAATATTTTAATGTTTGATGTAGGTATGCACACGTAAAATAATTTTAGGGGTAAGAACATATATTTAGAAATTGCTTTGCTATTGTTTTTAAGCCATAAAATGGAGAAAAAATAATTTTTCGATCTATTTTAATTTTTCTATAATATTATATTATAAATTCTGAAATTCATATGATAGTTTTATTTTTCAAGGTTACAAATCTATTGTTTCTCAAATTTTAAAATGTAAAATCTATTAAACTATTAATGATTTATTTTTATGATCTTCTTGCGGTTTTCTCTAATTTCCATGTTAATTTTAATTAATTTCATTTTTATATGGAGGTATGAAAATACCCTATGTGTTAGGTGCTGTGCTATTTAATGTATTGATGTGGCATGATAAGGGATATTTGCGGTATCTTTCAGGTGTAGAATGGCGTAGATAATAGGCATATTCGGGCAGTATGTGCAGGAAAAATGCCCTTCAGAATAAGCACATAATTCCGATTGAATGAAGTTAGTAACGCGGTCAGCCGTGTAATCTAGTAAACGTGAGTAGAGGCAATGAACGTGCATATCGAGGGCAAGCATACAACGTGCTTAAAATTCATTCATATGTATAACTTATAGGAAAAATTTATGCGTTTGGTATTGTACAGGGAAGCGTTTATATGTAAACAATGCTTCTATAAATGTAGGTACATAGCTTCAAGAAATTATAATAAATTACATTTCTTATTCAGCGGGAGATGAATTTAAAGTAAATTCTACTCATGAAACTATTTTCTAAACAAATCTTCTAACGAAAATTCTTCCGAGAGGATTTTCTTTCAGCACAAATCTTCTTAATGGGTTACGTGCAGAGGTATAAAAAATATACATTTTCAAGAATTTTTTTTAACTGTTCTATCGTTTTCGTTATTTAATAAATAATACCAAGTTTTTCTACTATATTTCAACTAACATTAACGAAAATTAAAAAAAAATTATTAATTCTGGACCAAGTTATCAACTCGATTGTGACCCTCTCTCTTATTGAAGAAGCTGGCGGTGAACATCAGTACTCTTTATTGGTTCATCCAAAATCAATAAAAAAAAAGAAAATTCTTATTTTAATAGTTTATCTTCAACCTGATCAATGGGTTTTTTTTCCAAATTTTGCAAAATAGTGGTCTCTGGAATTTTTAGGAAAAAATCGCTCGTCAACTGTGTATAAAAAATAGGGATTTTGGTTAAAATTTGGCTTATATTTTTTAAGCCCAGAATATGCTGAATAATTTTCATCTAGATCCATCTAGTGGTTCTCAAATTATAGTTAAAGACAAAGTCAATAGACAAAGCAGGTCTGTTAATGTGAAATATTTATGAAAATTTCCTTCATATTTTCACTTGACAATATAAATCGCACGCTTTCAAAATCTCATTTCAAAAAACATTAAATTAAGTATCAGAACGAAAACGAGAGTATTAGTAAATATCGGGGTATAGGGGGTGGAAGTTGCCGACATCCAGGATTCAGGAACTTACAACTGTTGTTTTACCAAACGATAAAAAAATGTTCAACTATTAACAACTTTGTTACCGCCCTTAAATAAGTTATGTAGTAAAATGAGAAATATTTACGCGTACCGTACAATAATGTAAGAACGTTTAATGGATTTTGATAGTATTTTATATAAGTTCCGGCCAAATAATTTTACGACAAGGTAATAGGTATTCATAACTAGGAAATTACATTTTTATTCATTATTTAAACAACGGCTTGACTTAATTTAATGAAAATAGAATGAATTCTCTTTTGTGTTTAAAATTATTTTGAACATTATTTTAGACTTATATTTCAGTAGTATTCACTACTCTACAATTCTACATAGCTTTAAGTATACTTATTAGAATAAATCTTCTTAGCAATTTCTCTATAGATTGCAAATATATTTCGGATACGCAACTATTGTAGATTTCAAAGATGAGTCTTGAGGTCTGCCTTGATTCCACCCATTTTAATATTTTCAGCTATAAGACGACTTCAAGGTACGCAAAGTACAAGCATCCTTATATAACTTTCGCGAAATAAATTCACCTGTCATAAATATATCTGAATATCTACCATATAGAATGATAAAATTTTATACAATAAATTCATAACTAAATTATAAGTATGATACAGGTATATGGTTCATAAGTAGATAGTTTAACTAAAATAATATAATATAATAATATGCTTGAAATAAAAATAAAACTATCAACAGAAAAGAATTATGATAGCATTTACGATTTTCTTTTGAATGGATGAAGAATGTATTACATTACAATATTGCACGTTATATGTATCTTACAGTACAAATCTATACTAGAGAGTTTTGTATTATGTTGAAAGTATTTTACTGAAGAAGGAAAATCTGAATATAGGTATCATAAAATTTCACAATACCTTTATTATCTTTCATAATCGAAAACTCAATATGCATATGCAACCAAGTTCGGAAAGTATTCTGATTTCAACGCGGGAGGTGCATTGAGAAGTTTCTATAATATAATATTTCCATCTCAACTCATATGAAATATTACCAATTGTATTGTATATGCGCTTAATAAAAGGGAAAGTGTATAATTGAGAAAGAACAACTTTTAAATGGTTTTATATACTGATAATAGAATTTTCATAAGTTTTTAACGAAGTTATTAGGTAAGTTTCATTAAAAATGGCCACATTTGAGTCTACCACGTTTTGAAGAACTTATTAAAATAGTAGAAATATAGGTATAACCATTTGCAACGGTGGCTTACGATAGGGAAGGGATGTCTATGGTTTTACCACACTGAAATAATAGAACACTTTGCGATATACATATCTAATTTTGAACTATTGATTGTCAGCTAATTAGACTTGCAATACTCAGAGAAAGGTTCTCTGTACAATATGCAAAATACCAATTATGACTTTAATTCTGTCTATGTTGCTAATGTAAGATAATCTTAAAATATAGATTGTCTTTATATTCCGTTATCCATAAATGGTCTCAAATTAAGTCTGAAGCACAATCCATTTAATTTTTAATAGTACCAGAAAGATATGATATTGATTCTGAATTTGATCTTCCCTAAATCAACCTCACTTCCCTTATTCCACAATTTCATACAAACTAACTGTTAATTGAGAAATGTATTGCTAAATTTTAACCTTCCTTGGATTAATTTTAATATTTGAATTTAACATTTTATATTCTAAATTTCTACAAATTCCAAATTTAAAAATCAAGTAAATATATAGGTAAAACAAGTAAATGAATGCTTAAAATATAATAAAATGTAGAAAACGAATAGTTACGTAATTATTCTTAAACTTGTCAAGATTACAATCAAGTAATAATAATAATTGATTAAACAGGTCTTCAGTTTAAGAGGATATTATATTATTTAAATATTTGTTTTAAAACTTTAAATTTAAAGTTAGGAAATTATTTATATATCAGCATGGATATATAATACTCGATTTCGGTAATAGCTTATTTATGTGTTAAGCATTCATTTTTAAAACTAAAGCCTTGTTTGCACTATACTAGTAATTTAGTCGAGTGGCTCGAGTAGTTTAGTACGTCATTTAGCCGAGCCAACCCATTTTATTTTATATCTCGGGCGAGTAAAGAATAAAACAAATTGGCCCAAACGGCAGCGTCGCAGCTTTGGAACGAGGGGGTTATGGGTTCGATCCCTGGTAGCAATGAATCTTAACAAAATAGTGATTCTTGATCGCTTCAGTTGTCGAACACTAACCGCGTGATATCGGAAACTGTGTGAAACCTATGGCAGTCCCACGTACTATGCATTAGTATATAGTACGGAAGACTCCTGTATACGGGAGTAGGCATAAAAACATATACACCTGTTGTCAATTAACTAAAAAAATGGTCAATGACAACCAGTTAACCCCAAAAGCATTTTTTTTATTTTAAATAATAAAAAAATATAACCTCTATCGGAGTGAAATTACATATCCCAAAAAATATTATTAAATATATTATTCAGGTTTAATAAACTTATCCAAATAATCTGACATGGGTATTGGGTATGTAATCAATAGGTTAATATTAGGCAATTATTTAGATACTGTCTTCAAGTATATTTCTGAGATCTTATCTATATTCACAACTGAGCATCTATGATTTAGGAATCATTTGCTTGGTGGCACAACAGACCCACTAATTACTAGATATCATACCAGACTTACTTAAGTCTGGTAAATACTTTTCCCGTGCAATTGAAAATTTCGAACATAACATTATTATCATATAATCAAAGATCAGTCTAATCAAGATTTCGTTAACACCAAATAAATTTTGTTCCAACTTAAATTTTTTTTCCATCATATACGAATTATTACCGTACCATATCCCATAATTATGTTTATTTTTTCTTTTTGGAAAATATTTAAATTCTATACAATGAAGGTTTTGTTGCTTTTCCGTGTAAAGCGCCCTTGTTCAACCTGTCTTGTTTTACAATGAGCATCTGTCCATAAATTTGAAGCCATGCTGTGCACTTGCAATCTTAAAATGATATTTAACCATTGCATATTTTTTTCTATCTCATAAATATGCACAATAATCATCTTGAACTTGTTAACATAGCTGTTTATTCTAAAGCGCGAAGGACTTTATAGAATAGCTGAGTATAATGTGTGCAAATATGCATAGTGAGGTGAATGAAAATATTAAATAATTTTATTACTTGTAAAACATTATTAATTGGTAGTCAAGATTGTAAAAACAGAAAATAAAATACAGTGTAATCCACTTATAGTGGACCCGGTTATAGTGGAAACTCGCTTATAATGAACAATTTTTTAGGTCCCGGCT
>JANTOP010029149.1:0-11971 GCA_027564815.1 Symmerus nobilis | reverse complement strand
AAAGGTTTGCTTGGTTTGGTGTCAGATTGTATATTGAAGAGGATCCTGGTGTATTCCGAGAAGGAGCATTCGGTAGATACTCTCCAGTTATCCACTCTTAGAGAGTTGGAGTCAGGTATCGCAATGGACCTTTTTGTCCTCACGCGGAAACGTAGTGGTAACACTGCGCGCAGCCTGCTGTAACCTAACCTAACCTAGTCCTTTTGGGCAATTAATGGTACGGTGAAGACAGGTATCTCGAAACAAACTTTCATCAACAGCGTATCGCGGATTCGAGAATGGTTTCGTTCCGTGGAATGCTAGCTTAGCCCCTGCCTTTGCTAACAGATCGGATATTTCCTTTCTTTAAATTCCTTTATATCCCGGAACCCAGGTAAATTCAACTTCCCGAATTTACTTAGATCATTGAGGACTCTGCAGCAGTTAAATACCAACTTCGAATCGATATAGAAGGATTTTGGCTATCACAGAAAATAAGAATTGTTTCGTTTCTCTGTTAATGTTTTCTCGGGCACATGATTTTATTTCTTTCACTTCGACCTGGAAGTCAGGGGCATATTTTCTGACATTACTTGAAAAGCCCAGCTCATGGTTTTTAACCGTATTTTCTAGCAACGACTTCCACCTCTAATTTTTGATCTTTAATTTACCATTTCGTTAGGTAGGAGAGGTTTCCTATCCCCAGACAGTAATCGATATTCTGACCACCAGATTAAGCCCGATAAATTCAGTAGCACTTGAGGAAGTTTTGTGCTACCAAGCAATTGAAGCATAGGTAATCATTGTAGTTTTATTACAATGGTGAATATTCCAAATAACATACAGTTCTCCCCCGACATTCGCAGAGAGCGTTTAATAGCACAGAGCAATAAACAGAGTATATTAATCAAGAATCAAGTCAGATCAGATCAGTTCGGGTAGGGGTTCAGCGCAGGACACTAAGAACCCCTAGTACCTAGACACTATGGTCCGTTATATATGCCCAGTCATCATTTCTGATTCTAAGCGGTCACCCTAGAGTTAGTTTTCATCCTAGCTAAAATTGCCAGAATCATTGTAACCTTAAGTTGGCGTGCCTCCTGACAGTTAATGAACCATAGCCAGTAACTCTATGTGTTCCAAAGCACGGCATTTACAAATAACGTGAAACCCGGTTTCATCCTGGATCCCGCAGGCTCTACATATTGCAGAGTCTGACAAGTTCATTTTGAAAAGATGACTATTCAAAAGATTATGTCCTGTAATCGTGCCAATTGCCAGGCCGATTCTGTGTCCATCAATACAGAGGAGGGAATCCGTAGAACCTTACACCGCGGAGGTAAGAACTTTCTCGTTTGCTTACACGATCTCAGACTCTGCATATGTGTTTATATTCTGAAGCTAGTTTTAAAGTTTGGTTGAGCTTAGAAGTGCTAATACCACATGCATGTTCTGGTCCAAAAAATGAGTTGCCAGTCCCTCTAACAGCAAGTTCGTCTTCCGGAGTGTACCCGGAGGGACTAAAGCAGAGCCGAATCTTATTCCATACATAATTATTTCAATCAGACTGAACTGACGGACAGATTTTTATTCGAAACTTATACTTTAAACTTATCTCTATTGTGATTTTATAATCAAATCTTATCAACTTATAATAGGTATTTTTACAGCAAATTTACAAGTAATATGACTTTGGTTGCTAATAATAACTTATAAAATACTTATAGGTAGCGGTAAAATATACCCAGCCAAGTTTTTTAAACGATTTGTGCGTATTGCAAACGTCTTTGAATTTGAATTTTGTATGGATACATTATGTAAGTATAAGTGCAAAATTCTTCTTAACTTCCACTCATTAACCCTAATTGCGCCGCATGTCTTCTTGTATTCTTTATATCACTTACTGGGCCATTCCGTTCAAACGCGTTCCCCAATCGTTGAATTATTTTTCCATGTTGAGCTTTCCACCGGAATACGCTCTTCTAAAAGCGCATCATTGACTTAAAATTATCGAAGGAAGTCTGGGCGTTCTTGAGGCGAATAACGTTCCACAACAAAATTTTGTGGAAACAGTTGTCAAAGAAGTAACAAAAATATAACAAATATGCCATAGCTGGGTATATTTTGCCGTAGTCTCCTTATGAAATTATTTATATGTCCGCAAGTGTCCATTGGGCTTATAGTAAACTGGAAAAAATTGGCATTCACAATTTCATGTGTTTGTTAAAATATGTATCCATAGCTACAGTATCATACAGGTAATTTGAACGAAATATTTATTCGGTTTTGCGGCTTTCTTCAATAAAAATTGAACCAAAACATTTTTGCCGCTATTTTTTCTTGCTTCAATATTTTTTATTTCGATTTATTTCAGTATAGTATCGTCACTTTGGTATGCCGATTAAGTTGCATAAAATACTATTAACGACTTTGAAGCTGTATTTATCTCCATTTATGGTAATCATTATATAGCCGTTTTATCTGTCGAAAAAGGTATAAATGAATTGATTGGGTAAATTTTGTACTCGTAGATGCAATTATTATGATTTGCACAAAAATGGTAATCCTTTTTAGCCAATCATATTAATTATGAACAACTTTCACTTCACAACATATTATTGAATATCTGTGCACGGCACAGCATAGCTATTATGTTCATGCATTTCCCTCCTGCTTTAAGTAATCACATTTTCACAGGATATTTATTTATATTACCTATGCCCAACTATACTTTTTTTTATATTTTAAAAAACATTTAAATTCCACTTAAATTATTCCACATCATAGAATTTTTTACCATAAAAATATGTAACCGATTTTCTGTTCGAAAGGTGCGCTCGCTATGCTATGTTTTATGTTTTTTTAAAAAAATATATATAAAAAAATACGTAAAAATTATGATTATGCTTTAAAAATGTGCACAGGAAATGCGACACATAAACCGAACAAAAAGACTGAATATAAAATCTGTAGAAGTGTGAGTTAGGTATGGGTAATTTATATTGTTCTTTCAATTTGGTACAGAAGGAAAAAAAATATATATATCTTGGATCCCGATGGTGATGGAATATTTTTTTTTCTGATTTTAACACTAATGCTGGTTTAAGTGTTCGTATGCATATTTATTTAGTGTTGGTTGCGATGGCACTAAGAAAAAAGTTTAAATCAACGAAATGTTCCCACAGTGATTTTCACCTTCAAAACACAAACTACCTGAATAATATTTAAGCGGATATCCAGAAAATTAATCCAATATGTAGAATTATTTCGTTTTTTTTTTCGAAATGTTAGTTCTCAATTAAATTTATTAACCGGTATTTAAGCAAATTAGCAGTAAGTATTATAAATTAGATGTTAATAGAAAGGCGGTTAAACTACCATCTATACAAACTAGATGCCGGTTCAAATACGACTAAATACTAAATGCCAATGTTGAATGGAAAGCGTAATTTCTAAATCGTTGGAAGGCAAAATATTTTGCTTTTACATGTGGTTGTGTAAAAATATCATCGACTAATGGAATCGGTAATCGGTTACCGAATTTTTACGGAAATTTACCGGGAATAATCGTTAAATTTCGTTTGATGGTCAATTTCCAGATGGTTGTTTTATTTGAATTTCTTTCGATTGAATGTAGTATAATTGAATTGAAAGTCAATCAAATTTTCTCACTTTATTGCCGTGGCAAATTTCCCCATCCTTTACTTTTATATTTACGTAATATATGCACATAATTCCTATTACATAGGTACTAAAGGTTTTAACGTAGATTTGTCAGTTTTTTCAGAAACTTGTCTATTTTCAATCATCATTCTCTCAAATTAAATGTAATTTACCCATATGGATTAGTTATTATTAGGGTTTTGACTAGTTAAGTAATTTAAATTTTAATGTTTAAATTTAAAACGAAAATAAATGCTTGAGAACAATTGTATTTGATAATATGGAAAAAATAAAAAAAATTTTCTGTACCACATGTATGGAATGGCCCATACATGAGCACAATCCAAATTTATCAGTTTCTTTTAGGAAAATTTAAGATTTCGTTAAAGAAACGGATATAGATTTTCAAATGTAGAGATTTAGGTTCGAAACTTAAAGCTTTCTTTAAGCTTTTGATAGTTGAGCAGAGCTTTATGCGAAAATTCTATATTTCATTTATATTTGGTGAATCGCATAAAAATTAGATTTCAAATTATATAAAATGAACTTTTAAATTTTAAGCTTTCAATGAGCATTCGAGATTTTGAAAGCTTGTTTTAGGAAAATTTAAATTTTCGTTAAAGAAACGTTATCTGGATAGAGAATAGATTTTAAAATATAAAAAATTAGGTTCGAAATTTAAAGCTTTCTTTAAGCTTTTAATAGTTTGGATAAACTTTCTGCGATAATTCCCCGTTTCATTTAAATTTAATGAATCGCATAAAAATTTGATTCCAAATTATATAAAATGAAATTTTAATTTTAAGCTTTCAATGAGCTTTCGAGTTTTTGGTAGCTTTTCATAGGAAAATTTAAAATTGCGTTAAAGAAATATTATCCGGATAAAAAATAGAAATAGAAATTGTTAAGAAATAGGTTCCAAACTTAAAGCTTTCTTCAGCTTTTCATTGTTTGGATACGCTTTCTGCGATAATTCCATGTTTCATTTAAATTTAATGAATCGGACATCGCAATATTGGATCCGGATTTCCCGATAATTTTCTTCGGATACAAAATAATGAAATGATGCAGGAAGTTTTTAAATTAGTTAAGCAAAAATATAAAAATATAAAAATTAAACTTCTCGTTCAAAAGCTTTGTAAAAACATAAAAGCTCCCGGAAAGCTATGTTTCTAAAATGTTTTATAAGATCCTGTAACGAAATTTCAACTTTTCCAAAAAAGAAGCTACTAATATTTTTAAAGCTCACTGAAAGCTTAAATTAAAATGTCTTTTTATATAGTTTGGAATAAAATTTTCATCCTATTCTCGAAATATAAATGAAATATGGAATTTTCGCGGAAAGCTCATCCAAACGATTAAAAGCGCAACGAAGGCCCCAAGTTTGGAATTTAATTTTTTACGTATAAAAATGTATTCTCTATCCAGATAACGAAATTGCAACTTTTTCTAAAATTAAGCTTGATTAAGCTTAATTTTCGAAAGCTCATTGAAAGCTTAAAATTGAAATGTCATTTTACATAATTAGGAATATAATTCTTATTCGATTCATTGAATTTAGATCAAATATAAAATTTCTCGGTCACAACTTTCTCCATCTACTGAAAGCTCAAAGAAAGCTTTAAGCTTCGAACTCAATTTTTTATGTTTTAAAATTTATTTTCTATGCAGATATCGGTCCTCTCACGCAATTTTACATTTTCCTCAAAAAACATACAGGCCCGTAGCCGATGGTGCTTTGCCTTCAATTCAATTTAATTCACTAAAGCTTTAGTGAAGATTTGATTTTTTCATAGAGCTTTTTAACGAAAGTTTCCGATTTCATTTAAGTTTAATTATTGGGAGGAAAATTAGCTTCCATACTGACTATAATTATAATTTAATTTTAAGCTTTCGATGAGCTGTTGGAACTTTCTTACTGTTGGAACTGTCGCTTTTTCCGAAAATCTTAAATTTCATTGATTTTTAAATTATTAGGATGGAAAATACATTTCAAAGCGTATAAACTTCTATCCGATACAATACTTTCAGGTCGATGGAGACTATATAGATCTTAAAAAACAAGATTTCAAGTACCGCATATCTTTCAATGATCGGAAGAATTCCCAGATAGGTGGACCATAGACCATAGGTAGTCATAATTGGTCATAAGGAGGACTAGATCTTGATGAAGCAATTCCAGAAACGAATATACTAAGAGTGTGTATTAATTAATATAATTTCTGCATAATGAGTGGTGCCGAATTTCACCGGTGACGACATGGGACATACGGGAGGCTTCAAATTATAATGTAATTAATTGAAAACAATTAATAATAATTAAATAAAAATTGAATTCATAATTAGTTTGTATGTTTTTAAAGATTCTATTCGTATATTATCAATTTATTTATCTTAGATTATATAGAAATTGTATAAGAAATTAGTACGAAGAGAAATGGATAGGAAAATTACGAAATGTGATAAATTTAAAATAAAAATAATATGATAACGTCGATGCGATCCTTTATAATAAGTATTCTTTTGAATTCAAACATGTAAATATATCAAGCTTATGGTAATATTTTATCTTATTTATTTTATCATCCTTAATTTTTTTTTCTATGAAAACCCTTATATGAAATAAGATGATATATGATTTTGATTTTTTCCTCTTTTACATCCTGTACAGTTCTTGTACTTGGGAAAAGAAGGAAATACGGAAACGTGTTTTATATTGAGGGATACGTGGAAAAAATTGTCTGAAGGATTTAGTTCTGGCAATCGTCAAGGAATATTTTCAAATTATTATTATAAATTGATCTACTTAAAGGGATATCTTCGGGAACATTTAAAATATGTAAATAAATAGAAGAACATATATTGGGTTGAAATTCTTTATGTTATAAGTATATTATGTACCATAAACTAACGAGATAACAGATATATTTAAGTCAGGAAACGTCGAGAAAATTCTGATTAAGGTGCCAAAAAGTTATCAATTATTATTTAAAATGAAATAAATTAAATTAAATAAAAGTCTTCAAATTGAACTTATTAATATTATCGGTAATGTGGGGTAGTAATATATATCTAGTCTGGTCATGATTTTTAATAATATCGCCATAATTAGAACCTAATAGAGTTAATGAACTATTAACAATTCATTAATTTCCATAAATTAAAAAATATTAAAAACACATATAGATTGAAAGTATATAGAGATTATATTTATAAAAAAAATTGATTTCAAAAATATTTTGCAGTCCATTTTAAAATAACTTTTCTCCGTTGAATTTCCATCCAACTTCGGCCGTTGTTCCCCTGTTTCATCCTTCATATATTACGACTATTATAATTTCAATGCAAATATATTTAACTAACCCTAATTCTATAAAAGAAAAAACTTTTACTGCAATCATTTGTTTGGGAAATTTATTTTGAATAGGCCGGATATTGGAATTTTCATAAAGCATACAATTACCAATTGAGGTGTTTTCCTCTTTATATAGATGCAATATGAAGCATATAGAAGTGAATACAATATTACTAAAAATGATACTTGTATTTAATTTCGAGAATATTATAAGCTCCTCATGTTGTCCTTACACAGTTAACCTGAAAGACGAAAATAAAATCACATTTTCAATTGGGGTTACAATTTATATAAAATCGTCCTTTAGGATTGGATTAGATATAACGGAACTGAATGACACCAATTGAAGTTCGAACTTGAAATATGAACTAAGACGGCGTTCTTTAATAATTCTTCATTTAAATACAACGAAACAAACATTTAATTTAAGGACTTTCTCGTATGGACCATAAGTAAATTTTTATATATTCCATACAAAGAAATATAAAAATTTGAATATTTATGTTAAATTGTCCTCTGTCATTTAATCCTTACACCGGATCAGATAGAATATAGGATATCCGATAAAATAGGGAAGATGCGATATCCTTATCGGATTGGAAAACACAATAAATTGTTCAGATTTCATTTTTGAACGGATTTTTCACCTTTGACATTCCCAAAATATGTATTATTTTCCCAAAAGGCATATATCGGATTAACTTTTGATTTAATTTATTTTACAATCAAATCTCTGTAATAATTTCATAAAAATTCTATTTATCTTAAAGTAAATTGAATACTCGGATGTAATATTAAAAATACATTTGCCTATAATAAATACGATATGATATTTGAATATTCTAAATATGTCACCTGTGATATTTTGTGGTTTAGATTAAAAATAGTCTTATTGATTTTTTTACCAATTTATGTTATTTATATTTACCACATATTTATCCAAACACCCTTATTTGAAAAATATTTACCAATTTTCCTTAGTAATATAATACAATTATTTGAGGGTTTGTTTGTTCTATGATTTCATATAACACAAAGTGTAAGTGCAATGAATTGATGACTATTAATGCGGAAGTATTATATTTTTTAATTGCGGATATGGTATAGAAATCGTATAAAATTATTTTGGTATTTTCATGACGTTTTCTTGACCAATTCTTAATTTTAGATCCAATAATTTGAATTTTATATAATATATAAAATTAGGGTAGCCTGGAATTTTTGCTTTAGTTTCTTGAAGCCTTAACCAGGTGTTTTAAAAACAAACTACAAAAATGTCTAGAATTTTATAAAAATATTTAGAGGTCGCTCAACGAGCCAAGTTTGAATTGAACCAAGTTTTATATTAGTATGTTAAGTAGTATATTAGAATGAATTTTAATCCAAAATAACTATTGTATATATGAATTCTTAGTAACCTGTAACTATCTTTGGCTTTTTAGCACCTGGAAATTCTGCACGAAAACGACTTGTGGAAGGTACTGCTTTTGATCCTCTTGTTTTATCAAAATTGAATTATAAAAAATCGCGCTCTATTCATCGCAAGTATGTAGTCTTCGTTTCAGTTCCATTGTTCTGGTGGTAATTGGAAAAAATTTTCCAAAAGAATCCAAATTTATTTCCAACTAATTAAATTTAAATAAAATTCGAAATTTTCGTTAAAAAGCTCCGTGGAAAATTAAAAACTGAAAAAAATGTTTACACTTCGGTTTTAAATTTATTTTTCTCAAAATCTATTTTCCATTCCAATAATTTAACGTCATTGAAATTTAAAATTGACTGTAAAGAGCTTTAAGAAACTTCAAAAAGCTTATCCAAAGCTTTCAATTAAAATATTATTTTATTCATTTTCAAATATATTTTATTGAAGGAAAATTATCATGAATTCATCTATCGCCTCGAAATTTGGAATGAGCTTTCAATTTTGTATGCTTTCAATGAGCTTTCGAGATTTTTTTTTGTGCAAATTTGAAAATTTGTAAGAGGGCCGATATATGAATTGAAAATAGATTTTAAAATGTGAAAAATTAAGTTCGAAACTTAAAGCTTTCTTTGAGCTTACAACGGATTGAGAAAGCTTGTACCGAACATTTCATATTAAATCTAAATTTAGTGAATCGGATAAAAATTAGATTCCAAATTATTTAAAATGACACTTAATTTTAAGCTTTCAATGAGCTTTACAGTTTTTCAAAGCTTAATTTTGAACCAATCTTTAATTACGTTAATATTATTTTCGATTATTATGATCATTATTATTATTAATTCTAATTTTCGAATTAACAATGATTTGCAATATTTTTAATCGAGATATGGAGTACAATGGAGTATAATTTTAGTAATCATGATATGGACACCCTATATAAAATATATATTAGTTAATAACTTAACCCATCTTTACTACATCTGTAGGCAATTTCAATTTTATTAAAAATAAGAAGCAAACATTTTATAAATAAATCTCTCTTCTTGAAACTAAACTCATCTAATATTACAACCATTTGCCTACAGTTTAGGCTATATAAAAATCGAAGATACAAACCTTTTATGTGTGATAAAGTTTGCAAGAATTAGGTTTTTTATATCGATATTTTTAAATAACAGCTAGCAGACCCGGGGTTCAATCCTAGTCAAATATTAATTTTATTACTTATTATTAGTATTTATTTTTCATACGTTAATGTATAATGGGATCAAACCTGACTAAAGAATTACCCCTTGATTTTGAAAGAGTTCAGTTACCTACCAATTTACCCATCTGCATTCCCGTCATTAGGTACATCCTCAGAATATCCTTTATAAAAATTGATCAAAATGTCATAATTATTTAAACAATAATTTGTTATTTTCTTTAATTAATTTATTTGTTTAATACTGTCAATAAATTACATATAAACGTTTAAAACTATGTATATTTATATAATATATTTATAATATCAATTATGAATATAATTTATCTTTATTGTATAGTTTGTTGTTATTTATTGTTAATATAAATATAAATAATATATTATATCTGTTTTTTATTTTTTATTTATTCCTATACAAATAGTACTTATAATAAATTTAATTAATAGTTTATCTTTTAGTACGTAATACATTTTATATAATTGTTATTTACTTAATAAACAATAATGATTCACTTTATAATAAATACTGCATGTTCTCAGCAAAGAATATACCACCAATATTTAATTTAATTTAATTCTATGAAATAAATAAATGTATAGGTTATATACTTAAATTATTGGTGTAAGTACTCTTGTATTTACAATTAAATATAAAATTAATTTGTATCATTAAATAATACGTTTAATATTTTTTTTTAAAAACAATTAATATAATTAATTTATTTGGAAATCTGGAAATAATTTCGGAACTAATTAAATTAATCAATATTCTAAGAAATGAAATACTTAGTATTAAGTTTGATTTATAGCTGTATTTTTAATACATTATTATCTATCTTATCTTATTTAATTTTGATATATGATGTCTTAATAAAATAATTGAAGATTTTAATGAAGAAATTATTAATATTATGAATTTTTAATGTTGAATTAACTAATAATGCGAAATTATATTTTAAATCTAATATACTCTATTAATTATAAGTTACTACAATAATATTTACTAGCTATACATTGACATTATTATCGATTAACATTTAATAGAAAATAGTAAATGCTTAATGTTGATAATAAGTTTGTAATTCAATATAATAAATATTTAAAATTTATATAATGATAGTTTGTGCGCCAAGTGGCTAATTACTTATTTACTATTTCATTTGAAACGCTCCAGTTTATATAATAAATAAATTCCATATTATTTTAAATAACTGAGTTTTTTGCAGATTTTATTTCCCATTTTCAGCTATCGTATTTTATGAGTAAGAATAAAAGTTTTTGGTGATGAGATTAGTTTATGTATTAAAGGAATTCTGTGT
Organism: Symmerus nobilis; assembly: GCA_027564815.1. Taxonomy (NCBI): domain Eukaryota; kingdom Metazoa; phylum Arthropoda; class Insecta; order Diptera; family Mycetophilidae; genus Symmerus; species Symmerus nobilis. Next base: position 1,025 of record JANTOP010029149.1, on the reverse strand, counting down.
CTTATAAGTAGAATTTCAAGGAATTTGTTTGTTTGTATTCTGCATTAGAATTTGGAATGATGAACTAGCACATACACAATTAAAAGTTTAAAGATCTAAAATCTAAACGTCAATTTTAAAAGCTGCAGGGAATCCAGTACCCCAGTTATTAGGTAAAAGATCCATGCCCCATTTCCAAAGACGTTTCAATTTCCGAATAAATTTTGGAAGGTTTACGAAAAGAATGATTGAAGTTAGAAACATTACATATTTCACTTCAAAATTTAGAAATTACTTCATATTCATTATCCTTAATAAATGTTGATTATTTTAGTTACAATTTATTTACATTACATTTAAATCTATCTACATTCATATAGTTATAAATTAGTTGTAGATTAAGTATACATAAAATATATGATAAATAACTATTAGATTTGTTATTATTTTATTTGGTTGCATTGGCCTTTGCTCACATTTCACATTATATCACAAAACATTAAAAGCTTTAAGCTTCTTGTTTAATCAATTATATTTTAAAAATTAGAAAAATTAATAGGATTAAGTATTACATTAAATTGCTAGAAATTGATATTACTGTAATTTATATTTAAATTTATCTATTGTTAACTTTGATAAATTTATGAAAATTATGTATTCAAATTTATTATTTTAATGGTTAATGTAGTAAATAATTTATTTCAAATAGATTATGATACTATTTAGTGGTAAAATATATAGATAAAAATATACTCTATTATTAAATTGGACCCGGGTTAGGTGTACCCAAAAGTTCCAATAGTTTAGGGGTTAATTGGACATTGGTTCATTTTTTACAAATTACAAATCTATTTAATTATGAATATATATTATTTTTATTTCTTATAAATACTGTTGGTTTCATTATTTTCGGTTTTAACTAAACGGAAGTTATCCAAGGACGCCTGGCATCACTTAATAGAGTGGTGCTAGCTCGAACTTTATATATATGCCATTTTGAAGGTACATTTGATAGCTATCAAAATCAGTCAACAAAACAATTTTAT
>JANTOP010029138.1:0-11974 GCA_027564815.1 Symmerus nobilis | reverse complement strand
AATTATTTGATTTATAATATTTGTACCTATATTCCAAATATTATCTACTGCCACTGAACCATGCTTTTTCGAGGTCTTCTAAAAAAGCATCAATAATTTGTTAATATGCCCTATCTTGTAATATTAGATCTATGGAGTAAAATCTTGTTTACAGTCAATATAATTAAAATTCCCGTCTAGTATTCTCAGTAACAAACTCAAATGTACTTGTGTGATGCTAATTTCCGCAGCATACCTACTAATTATAATCGTAGGGCAATTCTCTTACAAATTAATTATTTTATTTTATTTTAAGAAATTCCCACACATACTCGTATGAGCTGTTTTAGCTGGATAAGGAATGGGTATGGTTTGAATATAATACGTTATACCAGTTTCAGTATGACATAAAGCATGCTGAAGGAAGAGCTTGGTGAACATTTGTAGTCATCCCACTAATGCCAACCCAACCCCTTTATTAAGGTCATTATACCAACCAAATTATTAAGGTCTTTATATCAACTTTTATAGGTTTACCTTCTTTGACATACTTGATTAATAAATAAATTTCCTAGTTAGATTATTTTTCCCGGTTATTGAACCATTAACAGTTATACGGTGTAGGTAAATAAAAATAATATACAAAATGAAACAAGGTCTTTCAACCAACATTTTCTGATTTTAAGAGAACCCGATATACAAAACCCAAATATTATATATGATCAAATATTATTAAAGAATGTTCCTTCAAATTTGTAGCATTTTTAATTGTTTTGTATTGCCAGAAAATAGATCAATTATTAAAATTACTTAAGTGCAATATAATACATTCATTTCAGTGGTACAAATAACAGTATGAGATATTTTAGAATTTGTGGTTACCAATTATTGTTCTCATGGTATGTACGTACAGTGATCATTCCGGAACAATAATCAAAAATTCTTTAGAATGTCTCATCCCATTTCATATAATACATTCAGCTGTACCATTTCTGAATTCCATTTATACATTTCGTCTACAATATTTTGACCAAATTACCATACAATTAGCATTTTTAACTTAAAGATATAATAATGAATAATTAAATTAATTTTGGTTCAGAAATGTATAACAAAGAGAATTGTCTTACATCTAATATTTTCCCAATTATTCGTCCTGACTTTGATTTAAGAAAATCTGACAAAGCTTATTTTCGTATTCAATCCACAAGGATAGAAAGCAATATATTTTCTAACATTTATCTTAATTATTATTTTAAGAATAAATTTCATTCGAATTTCTTGAATCAAATTAACATACGAAATTGGTAATTTAGATATTTCCTAATTAATAATTCAACTTCTTAGAAATTTACTGTATCTGTAAGATTTAATGGATTTTGAAAACTATTTTTAAAATGTATGTCTGAAAAATTATTTTAAGACCATTTATTGATTTGAATGAAAATATGATATGTAAATAGTGTTAGAAGGAATAGACCGCAACCCAGAAAGTATATACATTTTAATCACATCTTTGTGCTCGGCTATAATCAAACGTTTATTTCAAACCATTTTCTAATTCGTATTCATAAAGTGAGTTCACTGTTTTATATTATGTATAGATAGCATTACTATAGATGTACTCATTTCATACCATATATTTCCGGTCGTTATACCCCCGTTAAATACTACAAAAAAAAAATACATTTACATGAAAGGTTAAGGGTAAGAAAAACCTCGACAACCAAAATAATTACTAAGGAAAAATACTAGAAAGATACGGTAGAGGTATATATAGGTATTATACTACATAAATCTATGATAATATAATCGCATATTTAATTATACGGTGTAAGTAGAGGTACCCGTATGCCACGAGCATATTGAAAAACTCTCATAAAAATTATAATTTTATCACAAATCTGAACGCCAGTAATTTACTAGTATGAAATTAATTTCATTTTAATGACGTCTTTACGTTTTTATGTTCCTAAGTAATCCCCCCATATCAAATATCAAATATTATACTGTAGAAATTTATATGAGCTTTTCGTAAAGCTCTACCAAAGATCATTATTCCTATATAAATATTCATAAAATAATAAATCATTCTGCCTGATTAGAATTAATATTAAATGAAATTGATAGTTTTTCTGCCGTAATTAATATTACTGGATATTGTTAGTGTCATAATGAATTACTGGTTTCTAATTTAGTCAAAAGTAACAGATTTTAATTCGAGATGCTATTAAAACAAGTATTACAAATATCGGAGATATTTCTGGGTATATTAACAAGATAAATTTGAAAATACTGTGAATGTAGCTGAGAGAGAAATTTGGCCCTTTTTTCACGATATTACCATAATAATCGATTTAATCGATATTATTGTATTTTATTTTATTATTAAATCTAGATGATATGGTATTTAAATATAAGACACAAATTTTAATAGAGCAACATTCCAAAGAAAGAGAACCACGACTTTAGAGACCAGCGATGGCGAACCTTTTTGGGAATTGGGTCAAATTTTGGTAATTTTTTTTTATGACTAGCTCGTATGTCACTAATTCAGTGGCGTAATTTGGAAGGGCGAGGGGAGTCAACATCTCCATCAGGTGTACAGAATTTTATGGCCCCTTAACAAAATGTTACAACCCTTATCCCAGAAATTGCCTAACATTCTTTAGAAAAATATCAAAGATAAGCAATTGGCAGCTCGTATGGTAGTTTTTCTAAAGATTAGATAGAATTATATGAAATGACATTTAATGTTAAGCTTTTAGAAAAGTTTTCGATAATTTCGAAGCTTTATTTTGGGACAATTTAAAATTTCGTAAAAGGACCGTTATCTGGATAAAAACAAGATTTTGAAAAGAAAAAAATTAAGTTCGAAACTTAATGCAAAGCTTAATTAAGTTCGAAAGCTTTTGGCTGAAATTTCGATTTTATCTAAATTTAGTGAATCTTGTATAACTTTTACTGTTTGTTCTGAACTATGTTTCACAAGTTTTCTAGGAAATCGCAACTGATTTTGGAAGATTTTCCTGATTTTTCTCAGAATTTCTTCCGACTCAATCTCCACTTTATTACTTTAATCTTTCTTTTCCCCCACTATTTCTAGACGTCTATTACTTTATTCTATTACATTTTTGATTTGCCGACAATCTTTGATATTTTAGGCTTTTTACAGCCAAATTTCGGAAGAATTTGGAGAAAAAGTCGGGAAGAAATTGTTAAAATTCCGAAAAGTCGGTAAAAAATGGGAAAAGTATAGAATAGACGGGAAATAGTTGTTAAAACATAATAAATTAATAAGAAGTATATATATCAAAATGAATTAATGTAAATCTTAAATGTAAAGTGTTCAAGTTTTTTTAGAGTTCAAATTTTCCCACAGAGATTTTTCAAGAAAATTTGACATTTCATATAAGTTTAACGAATTCAATGAAAAATTGGTTCGTGAATGAAAAAATGGCATTTTAATTAAAAGCTTCTGATTAACACTTTGAAATTTTATAAAGCTTTTATCAGAAAATTTGAGATTTTGTTAACATCAAATTATTGAAATCTGAAATGTAAAGCTCTCTTAGAGATTTAAATTTATCACAGAGCTTTTAAACGAAAGTTTCCAATTTCATTGAAATTAATTTATGAGGATATAAAATAGATTTAATAATGACTAAAATAATATTTTAATTAAAAGCTTTGGATAAGCTTTTGGAAGTTTCTTAAAACTCTTGCCAGACACTTTTAAATTTCAATGACATTAAATTATCGCGATAGAAAATAGATTACAAAACGTACAACTTTAAAACCAAAATTTAAAACTGTGTTAGCGCTTTCGATTTGATCACAAAGCTTAAAACTTTTAGATTTAAAACAGTGATTACCAACGAAGCTTTCTTGAGTGCGAAACATATACAATTAATATATGAAGCTTTAAAAGCTCGGGCAATTTGGGTAAAATGGGTATAGGCGTGGTAAACAGGGATTTAAAACATATAACTTTAAAACCGAAATATAAAGCTTTCTTAGCGCACAAAAAAATTCGTAATTTTCATTCTGAAAGTCAAAAAGTCCTTTTCTATGACAATTACTCTATACATAGGCTTTATTTTTTAGTATGTATATTTGATTGGCTGTTTTCAATTTTATTTAATAAATCATAAAAATCAAGGCGTGGGTCATTTAAAAATCCTGTGTGGGTCAGTGTCTGACCCGCGGGTCATCGGATCGCCATCACTGTTATAGACTATAATATGAGCCATTCACTGCACAAATCGATTAACTCCGCATTTTTGATATCTTAAATTTAAGTGTTAAAGCACTTTTAAGTCTTAGGTTTTTATATTTATAATCAAAATCTAAAATAATAAAGATTAACATTTAGGGTGGAGTGAAAAACGCGAAAGTCCGGATCCAGTTCTAATAGTGCGGAAAAGTTGCTATACGTAAACACAAGTAAAACAAAAAAAAATTGCAATTCGGACATTATCTTCAGATCGCGAAAATGCGTGCTAATTTAAAAAAATGGTTAAAATTTCGTTTTTCTGATTTTATCAGAAAACCTATTGTTATTGTTAAACTTGTATTTAAATACGAAAAACAAATCGGAAAAGGGTCTGAATATATTTTGAAGGGTATATCAGACCCCTCGTAGGGTGGGCAAAGTTGGCAATTTTGGCCAAAAAGGCAATTTTTCATTGTTTTAGAAAGTTGTTAATTTTGTTAAATTCTTATTTAATTACGCAAATTACACTGAAAATGGGTCTCAAAAATATTTTGAGGAGGGGGGGGGGGAGTCGCCAGCCCCTGAGATGGTGGAGGAAGGGGGCATTTTTAACATTCATTTTAAAATTCTCCCTACTACTACTCTCGCTAGGCACTTCTCCGATTAAAATTTTAATCTGAAGATATTGTCCGAATTGTCGATCATCATTATTAACACCATTAAACGACAAAATTTTTTGGTCATTATATGGAAACCAATGGAGTTTTAAATAACAATACATTATTTCATCCCATTTCAACACTCTTCGTTTTATGGAGTTAATCGAATTGAGCAGTGAACGGCTCATATAAAAGTGTTAGCCCTAGCACACAGGAGCTATTGCAGAAACAGGAGAAACAGATTTAACACATCTAATTATATGCTAAATTTATATTAACTATTAAAGATAATGCAGAATTATTGCCTCTTTCATATCGACGATATGCAAGTAGTGAGTGGAAGGAACACTCAGGTAATTCTAACTTCTAATACCAGTAACTACCGTGCACTGATAAAATAGATGTCTATTTCTTAGAAATCCTTTTTCCAGCAAGTTTTCAATCATTTTAAATTTAGCAAATGGGAAAAAGTCGAATAGGAATAGGAAATATCGAATTAGCGATACTAAAAATTATACATTTAAAAGCGGAAACCATACACCACGTTGTTTCATTAAGCTCAAAAAAAATTTTTAAAGGCTGGACGGATTTTCACAGAAAATTAGGAATGTTGAACAGCGTTTAAGTCAGCGTAAAAGTTAATTAAATTTACGAAATTTTCTGGTTTGAAATGATAATGAATTTGTATGCACAGACGAAATGTATGAACTCGACTGTGGATATATATAGAAGGTCAACAAAGTAAAAATTCTAGCGATCAAATGGCTCTACGCATTATCCCTATAAGTCCTACCTTGGTAATAATAATACCTAAATGCTACCACAAGAAATGCCAACACATTCCGACAACTTTTCGATATCTCCCTCCAAGTGATTTCTTTTTTCATATACATATAAAAAATATAGGTACCACCAGCGCCACTCTATCACTCACAGAAGCTGATAAGCAGAATAATGTATTATATTTATTACTAGTAAATTACTATAATCAAGAACCTAATCAATTACAAAATGTTAGGTACATATAAAGTAGAGATAATTATTCCTCACCTCATTATATTACAATGCATTAAATAGCTGGGAAAATATTTTTATAGCAAAATTATGAGATTACCTAAATCTAATAAATATTATCTGGATGTCTCTGATAACCTTATTTGGGAATATGACGTGTATGTTATTATAAATTATAAGTAGGTGCATACATATACTTGTATTATAAACACTAGAACTAGAGGAAACGACCGTAAAATGGAAACCTTAATTTATACTATCCGTATAGGCACATAATAATATTAACTTTTTTTAAATTGAGTTCCGGATGGGTGTCAGACATTAATTTTATCCTCATGATTCAAAACTTCCATATACTACTCTCTATAGAAAAAAGTTCAACCGAACTTTCTTTTCTTTTTTAAAACTTTTCTCAAATATTTATGCCCAACAAGATGATCATCCATAATCTACCTTTTGTGTGTTTGATTTTAAATGAAAAATGGGGAAAAGTTTTTTATTAGAGAAATTTTCGTCTTTATATTTTATTCTTCATAAATTTGTACCTTCTTTAAAAGCTACTTAAAGTAGATGCGGTAATAATTTTATTTTAAATCAATGTCTCAATTCTTACCCAGGAAATGAACAACCGGAAAATTTGTCCATCGCACATATTTATAGTCGAAAATTTTTTGATTGTACTAGTAAAACGTCTGTCTGAAGTTATTTCAATGAATAATATTGCCAGCCAACTAACCAACTTATTTATACGAGTATACTATTTCAGTCGTTTGATATTTCAAAGAACGTAGTAATTTTATAGTATTTTTATTTCTGTTTTGCATGTACAACTCTTTGAAATAGAATCCAATTTCAAATTATTTACGTACAGCCGTTTAATGCAAAAGTTTACAGTAAATGGTAATTTTGGCCTTGACCCCTTTCGATTTCGAAACGTGTGAGTTTAACTAATTAAATGATAGATTTTATGATCCCATTGATCCTATAAAAATATCAACTTCTTAACTTGAACCGTTCAAAAGTTAAATGGGGTTGAGTTGATTGAAATACCCTTTATAATTGTGTGATCAATAAATTCTGTTCAAAATTAATTCATTTTCTATTAAGTTGGTTTAAAATCTTAAATTCGGTACTTAAATAGTGATAAAGTTAATTTTTCTTCAAAATCACTTTAACAAGTGAATATTACGATAGAGATGTGAAAGTATAAAAATTGAATCTCAAAAATTAACCAGTCTACCATATTTGATTTGATATGAATTAGGGTTAGAGGTATGGTAACAAAATAATTTTTGGGGTGGTCATCTCTCTATCGGAGGGATTGGATAATTCAAAATACCTAAAATACCGAAAATTTTTATAATTCGAAATGTTCCATTTAATATAGTTCAATTGATATATCACGCGTTATCAGCGTTGGAACAAAACGTAAATTCCAACATTCTTGGAAAATTGGAAAAAAACTGAAAGTCGAATGGCGAAACAAAAAATACGTATCGAATATTTTTTCAACGTAACAAAGTTTGGTGAGTTTGGCCTGGAACTGCTGTACACACTTATTATACCAGGATCTCCATAAAAAAAACCAATACAATTTCTAATCAATTACCGTCTCGTAAGTTTTATTATGTAATTGAGATCTTTAGTATTGATTATCTCTGGATGTAAGACGAGCCTAATATTTGCATGCTGATTAATTAATTATTAGTTTTATTGTGCGAATAATATTGCGGTTGCACGCCATATTAAACATCTAGATTTAATTAATATAACAACATTGAAATTGACACACTTATTTTTTCTACGATATTCAATATTATTCTCTTCTCACTGTTAACGTTAAAACCCATCACATTATTAACCATATTAATACCACAATTCCATACAGCAGTAATGTCCCAATTGATCCAACTGAACCTCATATTTGAGATGGTTCCCATATGGCCAGTTTAAAGATGTTTTCATATTTCAAGAAAACGAAATTTCCCTTACATTTTCTGTTATCTTTATGTAATATAAAGTTCATATATTTTCATTAAACTTTACAGAACACAAATACGATACAAGTGATAAACTGAACTTATTAATGGAATGTTCTTAAGCAAATTTTCGTATCGAAAGGCCTATAAATTATATTAAAATATATTAATGGTTGGTGAATTTCGAGACAGAATAAACAGTTACGAGTATGGAAATTAACACACTTTATTTATTCAATTGCTATTGGCGTAATGTATCACGTCAACTGTTGCTTATAACTATAGGCAGAATCAAGCCTTGTTGGGTTAATCCAGGCATGTCCACATACAAATTAACCTGTGCAGTGTACTTTGTATATTTTGAAATTATTCCTAGAAGTTGTTAGAATATTTAATAGGCATGATTTCGTTTTACTTAATATACAGAGCTACTCATTCCCTTCAGTATGAGCATACTTTAAATTTTAAATTACGGCATGCAGAATCAGGTTACGGGAAATCCGTAATATTATTGGGATCGAAACCCCGTTTCTGACAAGGCCTCATAACCAGGTAACGACTTCGGAAAAAATGATTGTAGAATTGAAATTTTGTTATCTATCAATGTCTTTCCAGTGTACATCCATCCGTTTGTTGAATTTTTGTCCAATCTCCCTGAACTTAAAAAAAGTATATTTTCGGTTTTACATACACAACACAATTGGTATATTACAAAATATTACAAAAATACATAAAAATCAATTCAAAACCCCGAACAGCGCAGGATGTTGCATACATAATGAAAGTCATCGATTACTGTCGGAAGTCTATAATGATTATGCTCCATCAATAGACACATGTGAATACTGGTTCTGACGCTTTAAAAGGTGATTTTGCCACGAAAGGTAAAGATCGTCCAGGCCATCAGAAAAAGTTTAAAGATGAAGATTTGGTGACATTACTTGATGGAAACCCGTGGCGAATGGAAAAAGAAATTACAGAATGATTAAGAGTTGACCACACCCATTTTCAAGACTGGGAATGATTAAAAGCAAGGAAATTGGGTGCCGTGCGACTTGAAACCGAGAGATGTTGAAAGGAAAGTTTTCACCTGTGAGCAACTGCTTCAACGGCATAACCGGAAAGGTTTTTTACATCGTATCGACACTTTTAATATAGAATAAATGTGGTACGATAATTCAAAGCGCAAGAAATCTTGCATGAAACTTGGTAAATAAAGCAAGTATAACGATATATCCGTGGCTTCAAGCTTATACTGTGTGTCTGGTGGGATCACCTATGTATAGTGTATAATGAACGAAACATCCCAACGAAACTATTGGGTCTGGCAATCGTTACCGCCAATAATTACAGCAATTTAGCCGAGCGCTGAAGGAAAAACGGTCGCAATATGCCAACAGGTATGACAGAGTGATTTTTCAACATGACAACGTTCGGCCACATGTTGCAAAACCCGCTAAGGGAGCGCTAGAAGCGCTTGGATGGGATATCTTGGGTAGACAGCGTCAAAAGATAAGTCGTTCTTTCAACGTGGTATTCATATACTGCGAGAAAGATGGGAGGAAATAGTTACTAGCGATTTACAAAGCCTTGAATTCGTAACAGTTTTCCACAATAAAACTATATTTTTACTCAAATATCCTTTGAAGTAAAACCAGCCAAAAATATGGAAATAAAAGAATAAGTGATTGGAGATTGCATAAATTGAAGTTCCGCCACTGCGTCAAGGCTATCTTAAGGCCATCGTGACAGAACCGAAGTGTGTAGGGCTAAAACTATCACGGTGTATCGTCACGATGCCTATATGCCGATACTTGATTTTCTCCGTGACGTTGCGTCGTACATTGTAACAAAACCGAGGCGTTTGGGGATTTCCTTCTATCGTGATAATTAAAATCACAGTATTGTCTCGTCTAAACGTCCGTTTCAATTGTTGCGTATATAATAAAATTGTTAGTCGAATTTATTAAGGCTTATAGAAATTGTCCTTGTCTATGGCGTATTAGTCCAGTGAATACAAGGACAAGAATTAAAAAAAATAGATCTTATGAAGAATTGCTAAACATTTACAAAAAAGTATAAGGCACTGGTACCCATCAAATGGGTAATCTCACCAATCGTCGGATTAAAACTTTAATTCCGGTAATAAATTAACGTGTGAATTTTCTTTTTAGCAACCATTGCTTAGTCTAAACCGAACGTCATTTTCTTTTTTTTATTTCTATTTACAACCGCAACTACAGCCAACACTCTCAAAAGATGTGCATTGTTCATCGTGAAGGGTCTACACAACTGTTACTTTTACCTGAGGTCTGTGGGCCCATCCGCGGTAAAAACCAATCAAGAAGGATTTTCACGATTATCGATGACCGATGAAAAATCACAAAGTCCGTGGCTGGCTTTATTCACAAAAAACTACATCGAGTGATAAATATTCAAATTCATGTTATATCAGCAATAATCGCATATTATTTGTTTTCCATTATTTTCTAAAAGATGAATGTTTTGAGACATGTATGTTCCAGGAATACCTGACTATTGGTGAGTATTAACTTCAGTTCTTATCGTTATTCTCGAAACTTCACTTTTCAATCTGGTTTACAGCTTTTAAAAAACTATGCATCCGATTTGTATGGGACAAGTTGTAAATTCGATGAGAGTTCCTGTTTCTCCTACGACAGTCATTATTTCACGTTGCGAATTTTTTACATCTTCCCTCCATTTTTTTAATAAACAATTTATTTTGGCCCAGAATTTTAAAGAAAATATCTAAATGTCCGCCATTTGGTTGATTTTGGAGATATCGACATTTGCCTACGTGACATAGATATTTACGTATTTACATATCTATGTCATCTACATATATTTACTATATAGTCGGCCCATTCTGATCTCTCCTGATATTATGTCATAGTAGCTTTATGTGCTTAAAACACATGTTTTCAAAAGTAATTTAAGAACGTGACAGCAAATTTTGCCTTGAATTCGGTAAACTTGTTGTGTTGATTACAAGAAAGCCTGAATAAAAAGCCCGGATATATATGACGCTCCCTTCAATGATCTCAAGCCAAATCAAACCCCTTCTAGCTATCGGACTACTTCTGAAGTTATCGCGAGGAAGGCAGTCCAGCAATAAATCAACATTTGTAGTATTAGGGTCAGGAAGCTGGGCCTTTTTCAGAATTAGTATCTGCTGAAAATACGTGTCTGATAATGTCGGACGCTTAGAATAACTCAAACTTGCGGGATGAGAAAACAGATCGATCAAGTACTCCGAGACAGAAAATCTGACCAAAACCCATACATTATTTTAATCGATATTTTAAAATTGGATAATTCCTTCTTAGCCAACAACGTGGACTCTTAAGAGAAAAATATATCTTACCAGGAAGAAAAGAATTCTGTAATGACCTCTTAAATGTTCACACGAAACACAATGTTCAAATGTTCTTAATTCACACAATTAGCAAGCAATGCTCGTTCTTCGCTCATTTTAAATATAATGGGAAGACTCATTCGATTCGAATGAAGTTAGATTCTTATAAAATTTCTCAATATTCATGCGGATTTTCACGAAAATAAATGTTCCCAATTCTGATTACATATCCTGATGTTATAAAATTACCAGCGAACTTTGTTAAATAATCAGATGATTAATACTTCCCAATCTTCCCGATACTTTCGAATTTCGTATATTTTCCGATTTCCATCAATCGTCTATTTCGCTACTGTATTACATGTAATAGGAAGTGGTGTGTGTTTGAATAACTCCTATGTGGCTAATAAAAATTTTAAGGGTCGTATTACTTTGGAAACTTTCCTAATAACCATAATAATTGACTTTATTAGGACTAGAAGTAAATATCCATTTAATCAATAGTTTTGAAGTTACCATTCACAATTTCCCGAACGGGTGACTGGGTTTTATGAGGTGAAAATGGGTCTCAGTATGATACAATACTGATACAGATACAGATAGTAGTAGTGGCGATATTCGTGAACCCGTTTATAAAAAGTTTTAAAAAAACCTATCCTTGAACATATATATGTGCCTTCATCATCATCTAGTCTTTTATTCCTCGCGGGAACATAAGGCATCAACAAATCTCCGCCATCTTAGTCTGTTC
>JANTOP010029127.1:0-11975 GCA_027564815.1 Symmerus nobilis | reverse complement strand
TTTTACAGGTGTACCCTTTAAAAAGTTAGGATTTTTTTGTATAAGCTGAATATCTCGGTATTTATATATCTCTGTTTCAATGTTTGATGATTTCTTGAGAATTTGAACGTCTTTTAGTTCGTATTGGAATTTTCTGAGTTATCCTGATATTAATGTTATTTAATGAAAAATTCCCTAATCGCAGGAGTTCCATAGGCAGAGATATCAATGGCTGGAAAAATGTTAATGTACCCATGTTGAATTAGTAAATTTTCACTTCTTGTCTTTATTATGAGAAACTTTTCACAATAATAGGAATAAGTAATTGGGCAGTGGGGATTTTGATTAAACTGTATAGTTGAATATCCAGTAATGAAGTATATATCCACATTATATACATATACCTGCCCTTTTACTTCGTAATATGTACAGGCATGGTCCCAAGCACCTGTCTTGGAATATCTGGGAACTAATTGGAATATTATTTTCTTAAGAGTGATAGCTAATATGTAGTTCTCAGTAATTTTCTTCGCGTGAAATAAATTAATAAAACTTGAGATAGATACATTTAAATCCAAATTTTTGAAGGAGTGTTTTTTCTTGCGTTTCTGAAACTAAATAAATTATGCAATTTTAAATGCAAATTAATTTAAAAGATAAACGAGTTATATATTGATTTTATGTATTATATTTATCACATACAACGGGTCTCAAATTTTATAAAATTTCGCTAAACTCATGATTAATTTGATAATTTGTTGCACAATAAATATACCCATATTTATTTACAATATTTTACAGTAGCGACTAACCAATATCTGAATTACTAATACTGATAATTATTGAATTTTTTTTAGTTCCGTAAGTGTTAAATATGTTTTATGGTGTATAAATAATATACTCACTTACACCGGTGTACTCTCTACACCAATGTGTTCAAATTTGACATTATAGGTATAGAAAGAGATGCAAATACATAGTGGAATACTATAGGTCAATCAAACTCGACATTAATTAAAACCTACTTTATCCACAATGTTTTCAAATATGAAAGATACGCTACTGTCTATTTACAAAATTATATATTATTACAATTTACATAATCAAGAAACATGAATAGGTTGGGTTGGGTTTGGGACCCACACAATAAAATATCATGAATTACAATTTTAATTGAAATAGTAGCGCCATGAAATCAATCAATATGAAAATAAGCTAGAGTGCTTTACTATTAAATATATATGTATTATACGAGTGTTCCAACTAGAGAAGAATGTTATTAAGCAGATGTGCTTTACATATTCTAATTTATGTAAACATTTTTGAAGTAATTCATTCTAAGATTTACAATATATAATAGGTATTATATGATAATTAGGGTGTTGTTAGAGTATAAATATATTAGTAATTTTACTTTTTAATTCATAAGCAGAATTAATCATTATTTTCTGATCAAAACAAGATGACCTTAAAGGGATATGGTTGGAGGAACCGAAAAAATGCCAGCTCTACTAAATGGTGTGTATAATGAAACCTTATATTCTTTATTTCATTCTTAAGGCGTCTTGTCACTTTACAATTTTCAAAAATTTCGATTTTTTTCTTTTAACATTTTTTTAGAGTATACACTTCCAAAAGTATCATACTAAAATTTGATGAAGATCGGAGGAGTCTATAGCCTTTCCATGCCAAAGTTACCCCCTCTGGTCCCAGCCCCTTACGATTTAAGGGCGATTTTCTCTAAGCAATGTTTTTCGACGTTTTTGTTGATAAAATCTTCGAATCTTCTGAACCGATCCTTATTAAATTTTAACCATATATTCTCTACACCCATATCGTATATCAAGGATTTTTTATTAGTAAATTTTGATATTTACTATTTTCTTTTTTGCCAAAAGCCGTGTGAAAATGTCCGCCATTTTGTTATTTTTGCATATAGCAAAAATCGTATGATATGCTATAGCTATTTATATACTGAATATATAGAAATGTTTGATTTTTTATTTCAGATGATCCATCCATCCAAGACCTACTATTTTTTAAGGACATTTTTTGAACTCCCCTTTCCATGTATAAATAGTGACTTAAATAAAATAAAAAAATTTTTATATGTAGTTCGAAAGTGTATTTATTAAGTGGAAAAACTCTTATATTAATATCTATAATATAAACCTACCGAAAAAATTCATGAAAATAGCCTTTTTCTTGGCGCCTAAAGTTAGAAGACCCCTTAAGTATTTTTATTAACATCGTTCAACACTAAATTATACATTGATAACAAATTCAATTTGTTCAAAGCATGCCAAAAAGTTCAGAAAATTTTATAATTGGAAGAGATTTGCTAAGTTTTTGAACAACAACACATTTCGAGAAAATCCTAATATTTCAAAAATTCATATCCGAAAATCTTATAAAAATCAGGAAAGGAGAAATCGGGAGAATTAGAGGGAACAATGTGGAAATGTTTATTCTACGTTGCCGGGAAACATTTATTTTCATGAAATTGTGTGTTTTTTCATTTCGGACATTCATTCATTTTACATTTAAGATCCGAAAATTTCATGAAGTCTTCGAATTCATGTTTCCTAATTTTTAATTTCCTAATTTTCATTAAATCTCGTGACATGTATTTCCGTTTTCATGCAATTGTCCGGTTTTAAATATGTATGTAAGTAAATACATATTCCAATTTTTATTATAAAAGGTTAGTTTAGTTTTAGAATAGCATTAATGAGACCTAAATTTTAATATTTATATAAAGATGAACGACCAAGGAAATAGAAATATTTGTAACTAACTCTCTTTGAAGGAATATAATGTGATGGAGTCTTCAATAAATTAACATTAACATACCCAAAATAACAATGCAAAGATGTAGTTTCATTTTTAATAGACACATATTGGGTAATATTCATATTCAATATTCGTTATGTTGAAAAAATAAATTTTGCATGAGTAATTCTCTTAAAAATTTCACGTTGGTAACGATTCTCATATAATATTAGGTTGATAAAACCTGAACGCCTAAGGGATACGAAACTGGTACTTCATGCATACTAGAACGAAGGATAGGATATGATTGTAATCTAAAGATCTTTAGTTTGTCGTGTTGGTGTGCTTTAATATCAGGCACTGTTTGCAGAACTGCATTATATTTGTGTCATCAATGTTTCGATAATTTATGGCTAATTTAATACAGTATGGTTGAATATTATTATATAAAATCGCATGATAAATTTTAATTGTGATTAAATTAAATTCTTCTTAAATAGTAAAAAAATATAGAATAGGAATGTTTTTCCAATTTTAAATTAATCTTTTATTCTAACAATTTTCAATCGACTTAGTTCCGCTTCTAAATAAAATATAATAAATTGAAGAACTATCTGTCTGAGTTATATTATATTGAAGCATAGGTAATTAAACTGTTGCAGGTGCTTATAAATTATCATTAACGTTCCTCTTTTACCGACATATCGGCCCACTATGTGGACGTTTAGCTCTTTATTTCTTTTTTAGGTTTTCGTTATAAATATATTGAGTTTTATTACCATTGGCCATGAAACAGATACATATAATTTTAACCTATACCTTCAATTGGTGGACCGTATATAAAATGTTTAGATATAGAATCTGTTCTAAAACGATTAATGCGTTAAATAATAATAATGGCATACCTATAAGGATTTTATGATTCTTCGTCTTTTATATAAGTACACTGTAAATTTAGGTACGATAATGGAAGGTAAGGTAAGGTAAATTTCCATCTAAATATCAATGGCTAATTCCGAAAAAAAAAAATATCTGTACGAAGATTTATTTTATACGAAAAATGAATACTTACCTTATTTTCTTCCCTACACCGTGACTCTTACATAAAATCGTTTATGCACTACTATGCTTGTTTTGATTGCTGATGTTACCCTTATAGGCATAAAAACTAGTTTTATCTCATAATTTTGATAGGATTAACTTCATATTCTGTATAAAATCAATTTTGTATTTCTTGCAATACGCTTATGCTTATAAATTTGAGTAATCATAAAATAAGTATAATATATTTAAGGAATATGTACTCAAACTCATATATTACCTAGATTATAACAATTATATAATATCCATAATGAATAAAAGTATAAAATCAATGGGTTTGTTTATGAATTATAAATACCTTCCAAGAATTCATTTCTGCGGGAAAACTCCGTTTTATTACTTTCATAATAAAAATAAATCATCATAATATGCTTTTATTGCCATAAAATTATAAATGCTAATATGAAGTCCCCGTAACTATTGATCTCGTTATTCTGTATCATATCAGCGCCGTCTAAAATTTTAATTACTTTATTTGCTTGCCGATTTTGTTTCATTTGTAATCATAAACAATTTTTTAATTAATTAATTTACAATATCGCTGATTAATAAAATAAGATTTCTATTTTTTTGTCATGTACAGGAAATATTTTAATTTAGAAATTTTTATTTCTTACTATTTTTGCTCTTTATAAATACATTGTACATTTATTACATGGAATTGAATGTCTTATGAATGTTCTTATGCTTATATATACGCAATTAATATCCCTTTGGATATATTCGTACAGAGAATAATTTCTCGTTTTATATTATCATATGTATCTTCTTATATCATGCAAGTAAATCTAAATTGTCCCGTATCATTCATATATGTGCTTTGCATATATTAGGGATGCCAATTTTATTCACAAATGTTAGCGAATAATGGAATAAAATTTTTAAATACAAAACTTGATTCATTTTTTTTCTTGATTATTGGAGACCGCATCTACTTCGTAAGTCCGGACAAAAAATAAAATGTGTGATATCCATTAATATTAATAAGTAATAGAATAATTCTAGCTGAGGAGATTTCAGAAAGATGAAATATGTCCACATTCATTGATTTAAATTTCTGGTGACAACCCTACCACATGTATAACTTTGTTATGAATATTGCTTAATGTTTATTGGAAAATAAAACCTAGTTTATGTTTAATCTCAATTTTTTCATCCTGGTACTTGATACTATTTTTCTACATCGCGTAGAAAAAAATAATTCAGGAGAAGGTGATGTCTGCGAACGTTTTATGTGAATTAGATATTGCCGGTGATGGCGAATAATATCTACGTATAAGTATAACTACATACTTACACAATTCCATATTTTATTAGTAAATTATATTCGCAAATATATTTATTTGAACATTGATTCTCGTTATAATATCCAGTAAGCTGGCTGATTCTTATATTTTCTGCATATAGGTAGATTAGGTACCTATATTTTAAGAGTTATGTTCAAGGAATTATTTGATTCCAAATTAACGACCGGGGCACATGCACTGCCACATATAGACAGTATATTTGCACATAAATGTATATTAAATGAATTTGGCATATATGCAAAATAATATAAATAAATGAAGGAAAAAATTGAATATCTACAAAAGTATTTAAAAAAAAAAATTGTGAGTGGAAAATGAAATTTACAACCTCATAGAAATTTTATACTTAAAGGCGCGCGCGAGCCATTCTAACCTTGTATCCCACATAAAATAATTTAATATCAAATAATCAAAAGTTGTCAAAGGAAAACGTTGCGACGTGTGCAATTTTTTCTTGCATAAAGTAAAGTAAAAAAAAAGAAAAAAAGATTTTAAATTATTTCATTTATATAATTCAAAATTTTAATATTATTTTCATTTTTTTTTTTTTTTTTGGTTTCCTTCCAACGTCTGGTAATATTATTCAAGTATTATTATTGAAGTTGGTGATGATGAAGATCATGTTCCATTGTTAATATGTTTAATAATTTATATGTAGTGTATATAGTGTGCAATGTAAAATGAATA
This sequence comes from Symmerus nobilis, assembly GCA_027564815.1. Taxonomy (NCBI): domain Eukaryota; kingdom Metazoa; phylum Arthropoda; class Insecta; order Diptera; family Mycetophilidae; genus Symmerus; species Symmerus nobilis. The sequence continues at coordinate 6,129 of JANTOP010029127.1, read as the reverse complement.
TTTTTACGCAATATAAGACCATTTTAATGTAATTTTTTCTGCAGATTTATTGTGTATGATGGTCAAGGGGGACCACAATATAACTGCAAAGAATTTAAATATTTAGTTTGTTCCATAAAAATCCCTTTGGCAAGTGATTTATTAAAAATCAGAAATGAACATTATTGTTCTTTCCCTTTTCTTTAATATTGTTTTCACAAAACTATATATAATAATCATTACTTGTATATATAAATATTAGATCGACTAAATATTGCCCAGACACCACATTAATTGTTGTGGTTATTCAACTCATTGATAATGGCAAATAGATCAGGTTGACAATTTAGTTAAAATAAAAAGTTATCGTTTTAAGAAAAATAACTTTTATATTATACATATTATGTCCGATAACTAACCTACAGTTAATATTTATTTACACTACGTTTCTCTGTATCATTTGTACTCCCAAGTATAGATTACCTGGATACCAAATATAATCACAAGCTGTGTTAGTCAATTAATAATGGTATATATACTTACTAGCTTTACTTAATTTTAGTCTTTGTGTATATCATATTTTCCAATTATCAGTTTTATCGTTTGTCCACTGATGTAGAATTATCTATAATAGCTATAAACCACAATAATTGTATTAATTTTATGAGAACAAATTTTTATAATTTTCTTCAAACTGTAACCTGTTAATAAGAAATTAAGAGTCGGAAATTATCGTTTAGCATGCTTCAAAAAGTAACTTCATGAATATTGTGACTTGCAAGACCATTTAAAAATATTGGAATAATTTTGAGAATAGAAAAATTGCTTAAGATATGTCAGAAACGATTTGTGCACGTCGATCTTAGGACACACACAGCAGTCATTATCTAAGTACTGAGTATCAGAAAAAGTAATCACGACCAGTATAGTATATATAGTATATATAGTATAGTAAATGCCTATGGAGTGTAGTAAATATGCTCGATTTGTTGTGAAGTACTTTCTTAAAATGAATCAGTTAAAATTTCGCTGATTATGCCAGTATTGTATTTAATAACTATAAAATCAGTGGATTTGGTATGATTATGAATCATTTTTAAGGTATGCATGGATGCATGCCGTAACGAGACGTTGAATATTGTAATATAGTATCTATACATCTCCTTTGCCAGGCGGCAGCGGTATAGTTTTTGGAACAGAGGGTTCTGATTCTATTGCTATTAGCGGCGAATTTTTAACTTTTCGACCACAAAGGTTAAAGCGGCGGTAAATGTTGAATAACCAATTGACTGTAAGAACATAATTTTACATAGAAAAGGATACATAATAAAAAAAATTATTTTTTTTCTTTTTGTAGCTCTCGCTGTTTGAATTAGCCGTATTTCACTGTTCAACAGCTGCATGATATACTCCGTAGAAATCAGTGAATGTGGACTGAGAATCAGCGAATATGCTAGCAGCTGTAACTGATTCACTTTTAGAGAGTTAATGTACTACACGGGTGTTCGTTTATTCATGGAGTAGAGCTGTTAAAATTCTCTTGAAAAGTTCATTTAAAAAAAAATTAAAATCCAATTTTTATAACTTCTGCAGGTTACACATTTAAATGTAAAGTTTAAATATAAAATGGATAAAATGAGCATTTAATAATTTCTGTGTTGGCTATTTTTATTAAAATATACAAATTGCTCCATCTGCTTGGCCATTTTATTAGGAGTGGAAAATAGTACGATAGAGAAAAAAATAGCAAAGTGTAGTGATAAAAAGCTGCAAATTTTGGAGTAGAGCTAAGTTTACGCCAACCCAAAATAAAAAACAGAATTTTAATCTGATAGCTCGACTCCACGCCAACGCTAAAGAAAGAAGAAAAACCAAGCACGAGTAGTAGATTGGAATTATATCATCAACGAGAAGAACTAAGCCGATTATCAATCGTAAAGGAGGTATATTTTTCGGGCTTTCAAATTGAAATGAAACAATGTGAGTGGAAGCTATTGGGAAATAATAAAATCGGGATTATTAACAGATTTCCAAGTTTTAACAACATTATCTTTACCCGTACCTACCATTTTGAAAGTTAACAACAAAATTTGTATTGCCGGTCTAAAAAAAACTGGTAAATGCACAAGATATACAAAATTATCGTACAATTTTCTCATTGCAATATTGCATAAAATAGGCGTTTTCATTATTATGCTTATTTCTGTAATACACAATCGGTGGTAGGCTTTAAGTGATTTGCTTAAGGGTAAACTTAAAACAGTGATACATTTATTTTTTCACCATAGACACTTTAAGCATTAATTGTTTATTGGTATTATTTGTTTTAAGTATTGCATTAAATTTAAATTCTTGCATTCCCTGGGTAATTCCGATTAAATCATTTATTTAGATATTTACCTTTAAAGTCACACAACACAGTCATTCCTATATAAGTTATATTTGGCCATTCCCTGATTCAGTGAAGTGAATAATCAGTGTAAGACTTATAATAAATTATTTTCTTACAGTTATTCGTTCAATGAAAACATGAAATTATTCTTATTTTATATTTCTCTAATTAACTTGCTAATGTTTTAAATTTCTTTTAATATAAAAATTTTAAAGGGTGAAGGAGTTTTGTGAAAATAACTTTTTATTTAAATAATTATAGATATATTAATATCATGAATGCATAATGTATATAGTATACAATGTATTATTAAGATAATATAATGGTAATGAATAAAAGTAATTGTATTTTACAGTTTTACAGACTTAGATTTTCGCTTATACAGTTATTTACTCTCTAAGATTCTATTTAGTGCTGCATTTTGATAGATTAACAATCTGATCATAGTGTTACCAGAGCCATGTTTGTTGGGTAATATTTCGTAAGCACTGAACATGTTACTAACAATATTTTTACTTTCTGTTATGCGACTCTTCAAGTTGTTACTTATTTTTAATTTTTAGTTAATTTTGAATTTTATAATGTATGTAATGTGACTTTACATAGTAGATATAAAAATAATTTCAATATACCTACTTATTCTTCCGCTTTGATTTTTCTTGGGCAGCTACCATTCGATGGAGTTGAAATAGCAATTGAGTAGACAGCTAAAATAAAATTAAAACTAAAACAAATTAAAAATACTAATCGAAGAAATAATTAAACCAATAGTGATTAGAATGGTTAACAGAAAAATGATAGAAACAAGTGGTTGATTGGTTCGATTTGAACGATTTGGGCGATTAAAATGATAGAAAGTTCATGATCACCAGGAATTCCATTGAAAAAAACAATTGAAACAAATTAATCGGTGATGGGCAATAGTTTTACTATAGGTTAACGAAAAAATATAACTCAACTTTGGAAACATAAAAGTAAAATTTTGAAACAAAATCATTGCGGTAGTACTCGTAGCCGGAGTACAAATCTGGCCAACTTATTGAATTATCAAAAATGTAATTAGATGCAATTATGTAAAATGCCAAAAATTATGAAATAATAAGAAAATTTCTTCAAAAAAGTTGAAGAATTTCATAAAAGTATAATAATTTTATGAAAACAGGATCAATTTCATAATAGAATAGATTTATAGAATTATAATAGAATAGAATTACAATAGAATTATAATATTTGCCAATTTTGAAGATATTCTACGATAATTTCCAATTTTTATAAAATTATCATTATTTGGGTGAAGTATAATTGTACTTTGGGTACAAACTAACAATGATTTTACAAACGCTTTAGTGTTTCGAAATAATAACCTACTACTTCCACTTTTATATTCTATCCATATATTGGTTCTAATAGTACGAGCGAATTTATACCCTATTCAGAACTCTCTTCGGAATTAGTCGCGGCTCAAAACGACCAATCTGAACATTTAGAGTTAATTTGTATAGAGTTGAACTAGAGCTGCGTTAGAGTTAGTAGTATGATTTAATTCTTATTTTCCACGTTGTTCTTATATACCCCCCGGTGTGCCCGAAGAAATGTGTCTTTCAAATAGCCAAGCTATTCATAAGTTCTCGAAATAGGCCTTCATTGACGATGATATTTTGATATTGGTCGACTTCAACTTACCTGAGTGTTAGATGGCTCCATGATATTGACAATGGTAACATATTTCTCCTTACTAAGATCAGATCATCGATTGAAAAGCAATTTTTTGAAACTATGTTAAGTGGGAACCTGAACCAGATTAATGGTGTGGTTAACCATTAGGGCGTATTCTAGACAGAATACTGGTCAACTTGCCTGATGACATCTGTCTAAAAAACTATAATTTACCTTTATCTGAAGTCGATTGTAACCATAACCCAATTGATATCCAATTAAACATTATAGGCGATGCGACGGTACCGGATATTTCTTAATCACTTTTTCAGTAGTATTAACAGTAGTATTAGTCATTTCAACCCCAACTACAATGTTGACAAATTTGTTGACGTTTCTTACGGTATTTTATTGACCGGCCTCGAGAACTCCGATCCTAAGAGGCGTATTATATTTAATAACCGGCCTCATTGGTACTCAAGCCCTCTGAATAACCTACGGAACCGAAAGTATGTTGTACAGTTACGACTATATGTAGGGTATCGAAAGTACTATAGAATATTTGCTAAAATATCGGGATTAGCGACTTGTTTCAACGCTGATCACTCCTAAATGGCTCATTTGATTTTCTTATATCGAAAGGTATTGAACCGAGCATTTCGATACTATGTAAGTATTAAAAAAGATTGAGAAAAAAATTTCTTAATTAAAAAAATTGGGTTTTCAGTTTTTTCGAATTTTCACCCCCTCCGGTAGAGAGAAATTCCGAAAAAAAAAATTTGTTTTTCAAAGCTCTGATCTCAATACATATCATATCGAATTACGCTGGTACACCGGATAAGCCAAAAAGGAAGCGGTCCTCACTGCGTTTCATCGATGTTCGTTCGACGATGCTCCGATCCACTAACGGTTCCTCTTTGCTTACTGTTTAGTTAGTCCTTATCGACTGATATTATTCGAGTTCGATAGAAACTATAACACGTAACCCCAATTCATAAATCGGGTTCGAGAAATGATATTTCAAACTATAGGTGTTTGTCAATACTTACCACCCTAAGTAAGTTCTTTGAATCCATAGTTGGTAATATTCTATCCAGTCATGTGTGATACATAAGGTCTGTCAATATTGAAAAAAAAGACTAAGTAGATACTGTGTATACAGACATGTGTAAAGCTTTTGACAGAGTACATCACAAAACGAACATTGATTCAATAATAATGATTGTAGGTCTGCACTCATCCGTACTGGATTGGATTCAATCGTATGTTAGTAATTGCTCTTAATTTATTTATTTTATTCGTTAATGACATTCCGAAGAAGATCGGATACGTCAATTGTCTGATGTTTAGACGCTAATTATTTAATGAAATGGAAATATTCAAAATGAGCAAGAAAAATCTGGCATGAAAACTATATAGCGGTAGTATGAGGTTCTAATACGTTTATGTCGTCTTTAGTTACAAAGTTTGTGGGTATGTGTGCGTTGGCCCGGAATAAAAACCAAATAAAGGAATTTGGAATAATTCGATCATGGTAATATATTGACTTAGTCCCATCTCTTTCAAAATTTGTTTCAACTTTTCTAGGAACTCAACTACTAAAAAATACAAAAGTGAACCCATATCTGCAATTACCGGTTCAATTGTTTTTATTACACTTTTGGTTATTCGCTCAATTTGGATATAGAAATAGATAGATGTCCAAGAACCATCTATGTATATGCCTATATATATATATGGGTAAATTTCTACTAGGGATTTATTCGATATTTTCAAATTCTCAAAATAATCACTATTCGCTATAATTATTGAAACTGTGAGCTATTATAAGAACCATGAGCTATATGGGAAACGTTCATTTGCATATTTATCTGAACCTGTTACAATAGTTCTGAAAATATTCGATATATTAGAATCCACTGAATCCAATCCACTGAGTATCTTATATCTTGCATCCCGTATCTTGGATCTTTTAACCTATATATATTTTACATTATACATATATTTCTTAGATCTTTTTATATACTGTAGGTCGGAAGGAAAGGGCACTATGTCCAAAAGCAAATTTTGCCGAACGGCAAAATGAAAGCTTTTTTTATATA
>JANTOP010029116.1:0-11978 GCA_027564815.1 Symmerus nobilis | reverse complement strand
AAATCGAGCAAATTTTTTTTAAAAAAATATTCATTTATAAATTTTTGATCAACAAATGGAAAGAGAATTAATTGAAGAAAATAAGGGATTTTTAAAAAAAATCATAACTCGCTAACAAAATTTTTTTCTTCAAAATCCAGAAATTACTTTTTACTTTACCTTATCAAGTATTTAGGAAAAAACTTTCAGAAAAATCGAGCGATTTTTTTTTTTAAAAAATTCATTTATAAATTCTTGATCAAAAAATGGAAAGAGAATTAATTGAGGAAAATAAGGGATTTTTAAAAAATCATAACTCGCTAAGAAATTTTTTTTTTTCAAAATCCTGAAATTACTTTTTAGTTCCGCTTATCAAGTATTGAAAAAAAAACCAAATCGATTAAATTATTCTAATAAAATCATTAATTTCAGAAATTTATTAAATTTTATTACAATGGGAAATATCGGTAATTTCTGGGGCATAAAATTATTCTAATCATTATCAGAATATGTCAGCGATACTTCGAGTATTGTTAATTCTAAAAAATTAGAGAGATATTTCCCAGAAATATTCTAGAGTTCGGCAGATATTTTACAATAAATTTAGGGAATTTTTTAGAAAAAAAATTTTGGAATTTTTCTAAAGAATTTTTAAATAGAAAAAATTATTTGGTACATTTGGTATTTTAATTTTTAATTTTATTTATGTGAGCAAATATTCGGAATCGGTTTCAATCTGAAATATTTCCAGATATCTGGGAAATTCAGAGATTAGGAAATTTCTATGAAGTATCGGCAAATCATTAAGATAGATCTTCGTAAATAATTTTTATTTCAACACAATTATTTTAGGAATATTCTGTAATTGGTCAGGAGTATTCAAAAATTTTTATAAATTTTATAAAACCCAAAATCTCAGTAAACTTCAGAAAAATTCAGATTAAATTCGGAAACCATTTAATTTGAAAAATCAGGGATTTTCTAAGAAAAACAAAATTGATGCCAAATTATTTGTAAGTAACTAAAGGAGAAATTTCATTAGGCACATTTTTTGAAAAGTTCAACGTTTGGAAAATTTTCTGTTGATTCAAAAAAAATCAACAGTCTAATAGAAAATTTAAATTTTCGGGAAATTCTATAACGGTATTGGAAAATCTGATTAGACGGATTTAAACCTAAGGGTACTGTGAGGAAATTATAGAACAAACTTTTTAAAAAAAATAACCCCCTGATTTTAGGGGCATTGATACATAGGCAAAATTAGTAGAATAGGTATTTCTTGAAAAACGGTTATAATTTCCCGGGAAACTTAAAATTTCAAAATTTCGGAATGGATTCACATAGGGGATAACTTAAGTAAACTAGCAACCCCCTAAACCCGAGAGTCTTCTTACAATTTATATTTTTAAAAGTCAGTCAAAAATCGACTTTTGAGAAATTCAATAAATTCGATTGATTTTTGTTTAAAATTTATCGAAAAAAAAATTAAAAAAATTCCCAAACTAATGATGCCAAATTATTTCTAAGTAATTAATGAAGAGATTTTGTTAGCAAATTTTGAAAAATAAAATCGACGCAAACCTTTGAATTATAGAATTTTCCGGACAGTCTAATAACAACTTTAAATTTCTGGGAAATTTTATAATCGGAACCGGAAAATGAGATTAAAGGAAATTAAACCAAAGGTTACTTTGAGAAAGTTGTAGAACAAACTTCTTAAAAAAATTCAACTCCTAATTTTATAGGCGTCGATACACAGGGTATACCAGGAAAAATGGATACATTTTCCAAAATCCGTCATAATTTTTCCAGAAAATTAAAAATTTTTAATTTTCAAAAAGGATTCAAATAGAGCATGAGTTAGGTTATCTATCAGTACCTTAACATCAGGGCCAGCCCCCTCAATTTATATTTTTAAAATTGTGTTAAAAATCAAATTTTAAGAAATTAAATAAATTCGATCGATTTAATGCCTCGATTTAATTAGGTCAAAAACTAAGTAGCCTCCACATGAGAAGAAATCCTTTTAAAATCTACTATCTACATAAATCCTAGTATCCTCAAATTCGACCCATTTAGAGAACGTATACATAATCGCTCCCACGATTTTCCTGAATGTTACTTAAAATTCACCAGATTTCAAATGTACGTACTCATAATAACGTGCCATAATTTCTTCTTCCTTCCTGCAATTTTTCCTTACAATAATTATATTTTTTTCCATGGCAAAATATGGCAATTCTAGCATATAAAAACCTTTCATTTTTTAATATTAGATAATAATACTTTTATACGCCAAAAGCTTGCACGAAAAGGGCTGATTCTGCGATGATGGTTTTTTCATATTTCATTATAATTTAATATTAAATACTTCATATTTATTTAACGGGTGTTCCAGAATTTCAGAATTATTTATTTACGGATAGGGTTGTGAGGAATGAATATTTAAAAAATTCCATTCTAAACATCCTGTTCCAATTCACCCTTAACATCTAGATAATGATGGATGGATATTACTCGTACTTATGGTAGAAAAAAATAGGAATTATCTTTGCTGAAATTGCGTTTTTATTTCTGATTTTAAAATAAAAACTGGGCATAAGATTATTGTAAATAGAAGGAAATAATAATTTTAATGTTGCAAGGACTTGTTGAGTTATATTATGGGTACTTCATCTTATACAGTACATAAAATTGGAAAATTAAAAATATTATAAGTACAGCAATTTCTTGTAGAGAAAATCCTTGAAAAATTATATCCAAGAAAATATAAGTAAGGGATGAATCCTAAACTTTTCTCAACAAGTTAAAAATTGAAAGGATTAAGACATTTCTTGAAGCAGTTAAGTTTAATTTTTTTAATTTAAAAATTGTTTAAGCTCGGGATTAAATTGTCGTAATTATTTTATCAATAAAATTAATCCTTTCATTCACAAAAATTCCAAGCTAACACCGACTACCTAAAAATCGATCGAATATTAATCTATAATTGAAGCATATCATCTTAATCACATCTCTTTCATCTACTGCTTTTAATTATCTAATTTCCAAATTGAATTGAAAACCTTAAAGCCAATATTAGTGCATTGTACCCAATCAATATATATTAAAATACAATAGGGAAGTATTATCATTTAATAATATGCATCATCAAATTTCCTATATAATAACCTTCCGACTGTCTGTACTTATTGATTAGGCATCCCTACAGGAGATATGGGGATGGCTTTATTTTACAACTTTGGGTAGGTAAACCCGACAATGATAGACTCCTGGGGAGAGAATGAGTTCGAATAATTATACAATATAATTGATAGGTGGGGGTGGGATTATTGTTCGAAAAGGGGTTAAAATAATTGATTTGTTGTCAAATTGGAAATGATGATGTGATTGTATACTTAAATATTGTTCATCATACAAATTATTATCATCTATAATGAACTTATGCTCTGACGTATAATTTCATCCAGATGATGATAGAGATAATAATTATAATTAAATTATATCGATTGGATTTATTATTCGATTCGGATTAAAGCTGGCCTGTACCAGTCTGTCCGGAATTTAAAATTATATATAATTAATATAGCGAATTGACATTATAATTATTTGGAATAATTTATATCATTTGGTTGATTGATAATCAATTTATATAAAATATTAATTATTGAATCGAACTGAAATTAAATTAAAAAAAAAATCTACCAAATCGTCAATTATAGAAATAAAAATCAGCTTAAATGTCCTTTTTTATCGAAAAGTTGATTTATTACAACCCGCAAACTTTAAGCTTAAAAAGTGTTTTATTCCTAACACAAATTTCCATTCACATTTGATTATCATTATGTGAAAGGAAAAAGGAAAAAAAATCCTTGATGTCATTACCATATAATTTTCCTGTTGTTCGAACTTTTCGACGTGTTTTTAAAACAAAAACGATATAAAAATTATATAAAAGTTCGAGTTAGAATTAAAATATAAAACTTTTCCTTAAACAATGTATATTATACAAAGGATATATCAACGTTTTTATTTTTTTTTTGCAGGTCCCTTTGTGGAAAAAGAAAATACTTTGTGAATGATGGAAAACGGAAATGACTTCTAAGGATAAACAATAAAATAATTTTTTTTCCTCTACTTTCTACTTTCTTTTCTCTATAAATATTCAAATATTATTTTCTGAGAGACATTTATGAGGAGGAATAGAAATTATTAACATAACAAAAGGACACTTGGCGTGCTAAATTCGCATAAAATTGCAAGAGATATAAATTTCTATTAATTTTTTTTTCTGTTCGTAAATAGGATATATTTCTCTACTCTTTTCAATAATTAAAATAATAACAAAAGAACAGTAATTAAGATGCCAAAAAATAATTTTAAAAAAAAAGGATTAAAAAGGAGAAGGGAATGATTATTATAATTTTAAATTCATTTCTATTAAAAGAAGTAAACTGTGAGAGTAGATCACACATTCACAAAAAAAAGAGATATTAAAACGTATAAAATTAATTTCGAAACTTAAAGCTTTCTCTGAGCTTACAATGGGATGGGGAAGCTTCTGGCACAAATTTCATATTTAATTTAAATTTAATGAATGAAATAAAAATTAGATTCCATAATTATATAAAATAATATTTAAATTTTAAGCTTTCAATGAGCTTTCGCGATTTTAAAGCTTTATTTTCGAAAAAGTTGAAAATTCGTTAATAGGTCGTTTATGGATAGAAAATAAATTTATACACGTTAAAAACTAAGTTGGAATTCTAGAGCTTTCCTTGAGCTTTTAATTTTTTGTATAATCTTTTTCTCAAAATTTCATATTTCATTTCGAATTTGATGAATCGAATAAAAATTCGATTCCTAAAAATGAGATTTTAATTTTAAGCTTTCAATGGAGCTTTCGAGATTCTCGAAGCGCTTTTTTGGGAAAGTTTGAAATTTCGTTAAAGGATCGTTATCTGGATAGAAAATAGAAATTTACACGTTAAAAACTAAGTTCGAATCCTAGAGCTTTCGTTGAGCTTTTAATTTCTTTAAGCTTTTTCTGGAAATTTCATACTTCATTTAAATTTAATGAACCGGATAAAAATTCGTTTCCCAAAAATAACATTTTAATTTTAAGCTTTCAATGGAGCTTTCGAGATTCTCGAAGCGCTTTTTGGGAAAGTTTGAAATTTCGTTAATGGATCGTTATCTGGATAGAAAATAAATTTTAAAACGTAGAAATAATTGAGAAGTGGATGAGATCTAGTGTTCCATTTAACTTCATACTTCTTATTATGCTCTGTTAATTTCTCCCCGCTCTCCTAATTTTTTATATTAACTAAAATTTTTAATTCATGCCAAAATGAAAGTAAACCATTGGAGGTAGTACTTCCGGAGGCCAGAAAAAATCAACAATGTAGCCCAATTCTTTCCCAATCTCATACGACCTCTCCTGATTTTCCCTGGGCTTTATTGGCACAATTTAATAATCAAAAAGTAAAATGAGCGATAGCAATAGAACGTCTGCCTAATCAGCATTGGCGCACATCCTTCCCCGTATATATAGGTAAATTAGCAATTCCTCGCCGTCTTTATAAATAAATAAATCAATAAATTAACCATATTTCATTTATTTTCTTAGAATTACTGACAATTATAAATTAGGGAAATAATAAAAGCATTAATTCTTTCTGGAAAATCCAGAATAAATTTGAACGAATCTCCGTTATTTCTTTCGCTGCAATCTGTAAATTTGGTGATTATACGTCGAGGGGCGATCATACGACGTCCCTAGAACCTCATAGGTTGTATTAAATCCTTAAATGTTAATTTTAATTAATTAAAATTTTATAAATTTATTTTATTTCCTATTTAAATATTTTTATTATATTTAATAAAATTAATTCGTAATTTTAATAGATAATTCAATTTATATCAGCCAATTGTATATGGTTGGTTTAAAAAAATTGATTATTTTTCGGTATACCTATTTTTATTTAAAAATTGTAATTAAAAAAATGTTCCCCAATTTCGCTGATAAAAATAAAAATTTATTAAAAATAAATTTAAAAAATTCGACAAAAAAAATATTATTTGAGACAATTACGAATTAAGGAAAATGGATTTTATTTCGGAACATCAAGTTTGAATTCAAAATTTTATTAAATAAACTTTAACCAAATTGGTTTCATTTATTTTTGCCGGATTACAGATGAGTTAAATTAAAAATTATTTTCAGCATTTCGATATAAAAAATTATTTGAGCTAGTTACCGAGCAATTGATTAACCACCATTTTCATGGAAGAAAGAAAAATTAATTTCCAAAATTACATTTAAAATCGGTTACGATTTTATAATAAATTAAGTAAATAATGGAAAATGTATAGAATTTCATGAATTTTAATTATTAAATGAAAATTTATAAAATCTAATTACATTGACTAATTTCACACCAAAAACAGACAGATTTTTGGACCAAAATGGACTTGGTTTTGAGTTGTTAATTTGAAAAAGCATTTTCTGGTAGACAATTCTCTATAAGAAAGTGGTTTTCTGAAGGGAATAATTTCTCTGGGAGACCAAATAATTATGGTTCAATAAAAAATTCAATAAATTTATTCATATAATTTATTTAATAGAAAAAACCTTAAAAATATATTTACATTTATTGTTATAAATAAATAAAATATAAATAAAATCATCCTGAAAATTCAAGAATTTTAAAAAATAAAACCAGAAAAATGTTATACAATTTTTCCATTTTAATCCAAAAATATTTAATTTAAATAATAAACCTGATATTATACAAAAAACCGTAAATAAAGCCAACATTTCATTACAATTTCTAGATCTTGATGAATGCTTGACCCCAAAGCTTGATGAAAGCTTTTAATGTTAGCTTTATTTTAATAATTTTGAGATCCACTTTTAATACGATTATTTAAATTTAAATAAAGCCTGAAATTTCCTCTTAAAAGCTTATGATTAATTTGAAAGCTCTAAGAAAGCTTTAATTTTCGGATATAATTTTATGCGTATTAAAATCTATTTTCCAGTCAAATAATTTCTTTAAAATGAAATTTCAAATTTTTTCAGAAAAGCTCAATTTTGATACACGAAAGTTTACTGAGAGCTTTTGATCCAAATTTTATTTTATTTTATTGGAATTGATTCTACATCCGAATAATTGAGTTTTATTGAAATAAAGAATTTTCCACCAAAAGCTTTTCAAAATCGGAAAAGCTCAAAGAGAGCTAAAAGTTTGAAATTTAATTTTATACGTTTTGGAACCTATTTTTCTGCCAAATAATTTTACTATAACGAAATTTCATATTTTCTCTAGAAAGCTTTAATAGAACCACCAAAGTTTACTGAGAGCTTTCAACAAAAATGTTATTTTATTTGCTAGGAATGTCCTTTTCATCCGATTAATGAAATTTTAATAAAATAAAAAATGTTCCTTTAAAAACTTTACAATATCGGAAAAGCTCAAAAAAGCTTTAACTTACGGCTGTAATTATATGCGCATTGAAACCTATTTTCCAGCCAAATAATTTAACTGCAACGAAATCTGAAATTTTCAACCAAAAAGCTTTTTTAAAAGTTGCCAAATTTCACTGAGAGCTTTTAATTAGCTTCATTTCATTTATTTGGAATCTACTTTTCAGCGACTTACTGAAATTGAAATCAAAACTCACATTTTCCTCCAAAAGCTTTCGAAATTCTTTGAAGCTAAAAGTAAGCTTTAAGTTTTGAATGTAGTTTTGTACGTCGTGCGGTCAACATGTCCATAAAGTGTGCAGAATTTTATATCTGGGGGCGCAAAAAAATGTAAAAACACAGAAAGTTGCTTTGACAGTTAGGTCAAAATTAAAAAATTAAATATTTCGGAAAATTTAAGCTCAGCTAGCACATTTGATCCGTATTTTCCCGGATTATTTTCTTCGAATGAAGAATGAATGAAATGTAATGACGCAAGAAGTTTATAAATTAGTTGAGAAAAAATACAAAAATATCAAAACTAAACTTTTCTTAAAAAAGCTCCCAGAAAGCTTTATTATCCAAACCTTATTTTTTACGGTATAAAATCTATTTTCAATACAGATAACTATCTTTTAACCAAATTTCAAATGTTCCCAAAAAAAGCTCAAAAAATCTCGAAAGCTCATCGAAAGCTCAAAATAAAAATGTCTTTTTGTATAAGTTGGAATCGAACTTCTATCCCATTAATTAAATTTAAATTAAATATGCTTTTTCTACAGAAAGCTTATCCGCGCTATTAAAAGCTCAACGTAAGCTCTAACTTTCGATCTCAATTTCTTGCATTTAAAAATCTCTTTTCCATCCCGATAACGGACCCTTTAAGAAATTTTAACTTTTTCCAAAGTGAAGCTTTAAAATCTCGTAAGCTTATTGAAAGCTTAAAATTAAAATGTCATTTTATATAATTTGGATCTAAGTTTTATTTGATTCATTAAATGTAGATAAAATATGAGGTTATCGTTCATTTCTCAATCCACTGTAAGCTCAAAGTAAGCTTGTAAATTTAGAACTAAATTTTTTACGATTTCAAATCTATTATCTATCTAGACATCAGTCAGTCCTTCCATGAAATTTCAAATTATTCCCAAAAAACATGCTCCAAAAATCTCGAAAGCTCATTGGAAGCATATATTTATCCAAAATTTTAGGCCAATTTTAGGTCAAGAAAGGACAAATAAGGACATTGTATGGCTGCATGATAATTTGCCTTAAATTTAATTTAATTCATTAAAGCTTCGCTAACGGAAGTTTCCGATTTCATTTAAATTTATTTATCGGGAGATAAATGAGATTTGATAATGAATGAAATAATATTAAATTCTAATTAAAGGCTTTAAGCTTGATGATTATTGACAAAGGTATGAAATAAAATAATTTTAGGTGTGCTCTGCGCATTAGACTGCACGCCACTGGTTTAATTCCTCTAAGCTTATCGAAAGCTTTTAATTAAAATATAGAATTATGTATTTGGAATATACTATTCATCGAATAAATGAAATTAGAATTGAAATTAGAAATGAAATGAAAATTTCCAAAAAAAAGCTTTTAAAAAAACTTTAAAGCTCAAGGAAACCTTTACATTTTAGACATAATTTTGTCCGCATTGAAACCGATTTTCCATTAATCGGTCGAGATGCAAACTTCCCTCAACTGAAGAAGAGTTTTAAACAGATTTTAATACAATGTTCATTTATATTTTAGCTAGGATCTCTACAGGCGCTTTTATTAATAGAAACGACCCCGCGGCTAAAAATGTTTGGGCATCCCTGATCTAGCTAATCTCTTATCTCTACATCCGACTTCCTATTTAATATCAAATAAATTGAATAATTTTCCGCAACATTGATTTATAAAAAGCATCCCATTATAAACGGTTTTTCAATTTTTTATTTTAATCAGTATTTG
Organism: Symmerus nobilis; assembly: GCA_027564815.1. Classification (NCBI taxonomy): domain Eukaryota; kingdom Metazoa; phylum Arthropoda; class Insecta; order Diptera; family Mycetophilidae; genus Symmerus; species Symmerus nobilis. The sequence continues at coordinate 2,563 of JANTOP010029116.1, read as the reverse complement.
ACCACATAAGTTATGTTCAACCATTTTTCTTCCATGAAAAGTGATTTTATTTTTCTATTACATCAACCGGAAATTTTTCTAATACCTTTTCCTGTTGTTCTCTTTATACCACCGCAGCTTCAAAATTTCTTGTTTATACAAATAAAAATAATATAATAAAGAAGAAAGGTTCTTGTCAACTTTCTAACAAGCCTATATTGGGCTGACACCCATCTAAACTACCGAAAATTGACATTCTCTATAAAAGAAATATCTCTATATAATCTGAAGTAAAAACTTCTTTGGAGTAAATTGTTTTTCGGTTCGGCATACCATCCTCTAACCATTTATTCCTTCTTATTTAAACAAATGGTCAAGACAAGAAAATGAAAAATCTTTTCCAATCAATCCATTGTTTCATGGGTATTTTCGAGTATATATATGTTGAAGGTTTAGTGATAAATAAAAGATTTTCCATTCCAAATTTTTTTTAGGGAAACCATCCCCCCAAAACCCCAAATTGACCCAATTGGATTGAAATCAATTCATCAGTGCGACAAGTTCAACAACGAAAATAGAAGATACCAAATCAACCATATATTGAAGGTAGATGGATATGTTAGAAGGCCTTATGTTGGTTGTTGGTTGGCCTTAAAGAAAATGAAATTTTATTGTTGTTTGGATAGAGAGGAGGTGAAACATTGAAAGATCTTATAATATGCTTAAGGCAAATATAACATACAAAATAATATAAGTAAACATAAGATGAAAGCAAATAGAATTGTTTTTCTTTTCTTTTCTTTTCCTATTTTTTTTTTTTCAATGATTTTCCGATATCCTAGAAAATCATCAATTGAATATTGTGTGGTCGAGAATCGGGGGAGTAAATAGGCGGTTTTCAGAAAATAAACATCAGTTCGTACTTCGAATAACTAACTTTACCTATCACTAAGATTTTCCGATATTCGATAGTATAAAATCTGTGACAAAATTTTACTTATAGTTTGTTCTAATCACCCTCCTTTCCAATATTCGACCCTATAATTTTCAGACATAGTTTTCCTTCTTATATAAATAAACATTTTCTATCCAAATTCTATATGTTCTTATGATTGTATCAACAAATACCAAAGGGATGAATTTGGGGTTTTTAGCCGTCAAACATATTGGAAAATGGGTGATTGGATTTAATTTAGCAAGAAGTGTTATGAAAAAGGAAAAATTACAAATAAATTTTATTTTCAACCATTTTCCTCGAACATATTACGAGAATTTGTCAGGCGTATTTGATCAAATTTTATTTCATGTTCAAGTATGCATAGTCGGATGAACATACATGCAGTGTAACCTTATGTAATTTCAATGCGGTATTCATCTTATCGTACTGTCGCACAAGTGTCCTTGATTCAATTGTAGTATAAAATAAGATTTCATGTTTTATTGTTTCTCTGCGGGCTGATAGTCCATTCATCGATTGAATGATTCGACCAAATCAGTTAGAATTACGGAATATCGTTCCAATCTTCCGAATGGAATTTTTTTTACTGAGATTTTCAATGAATTGATTATTTGAATCGAATACTTTAAATTAGTATTGATTTTTTAGTAAAATTGTTTCGGTAAAAATTTAATATTTTACCAGTAAAATTGTTAGTAAAATTTTTACTGAGCGAAATATTTTTAATTTCAGTGAATTTCAGTGAATTTAAAGTAAAAACTAATTTCAGGATTTTGGGGAAAAAAATTGTCTGAGCGAGATATGAATTTTTAAAGAGTCCACGATTTTATTCTTCATCTTTTTGATCAAAATTTTGAAATAGCATTTTTTTTAAGAAAGAAAAATCATTCGATTTGGCTCAACATTTTTTCCTGAATAGATGATTAAAATGTAATTTCAGGATTTTGGAAAAAAAAATTTCCTGAGCGAGTTATGAATTTTTAAAAAATCCGCGATTCTTGCTTTTTCTTGATCAAAATTTTGAAATTTTTTTTAAACCAAAAACTCCAGTCGATTTGGCTGAAAGTTTTTTCCTGAATAGTTGATGAGGTAAACTGAAATGTAATTTCAGGATTTTCGAAGAAAAAAAATTTCTAAGACAGTTATGAGCTTGTAAAAATAAATTATTAATTTTCTAATTCAATTTTAATTTAATGAAAGCCGTTGGTTGTATCAAAATTAAAAAAAAAATCGGAAAACGACCGGATTCTAGCTTCTATTTTAAGTAGAAATCTATTCTACATCTTTCTTACTTCTAGATTTTCTCCGGCATTTTCGATTTTTAAATTGATGACAAAGTCACATTGCCCCCAAAATCCCATTATCTAATGATAATTTTAATAAAACTATTGAATTCTTTTTGGAAGTTCAGACATTAAGGGATTCAGAATACATCTAAATATTTTATTTCCTAATAAGCTCATTGATTTCATTTACCATCCTCCTATACTAAATATACGATTCAGAAAATTCGGGCAGCTCGCAAACAGTCGAAAAGCCAGAAAAATATTGATAAAAACAGGAAACGACTTGTAATATTCGCGATATATTGAAAGTAAAGCTTTTTTTTACCAAAATTAAATAGAT
>JANTOP010029115.1:0-26738 GCA_027564815.1 Symmerus nobilis | reverse complement strand
ATTAAACTCAATCAATTGTAGACTATATAGATTATAAGATAAAATAAGAATAATATTAAAATATAAATGGAGTACATTAATTATCAATTATTTTATTTATTAATAATTTAATTTAAATTATCTAAATAATGAATCAATTGAATCAATTTTGGAAAATGTGTACGACAACGCCCGATCAATTTACAATTTATTTGATTAAATTAAGTTAGGTCCTAATAAAGTCAGATTTTGAGGGATTCCCCAACCACTTCGAAATGTAATTAAATTATTTTCCAAAAAAATGGACTTATCCTATAATTTCTAATTATTTTTTTTATTATTAGTTTGATTTGGTGCTCCATATTTTATTAAATTAAATTGTTTTTATTTTGAAGTAATGTTTTTTTTTTTTAAAAGATTTTCTATTTTAGGAGTTCGTACGGTTTCTTAAATATTATTTGTTAATTTTATTTAATAGTTAAAATATTTTTTTTAAATAATTAATTTCAATACAGTTCTTAGAAATTGTTTTCTATTTCTTGTTTTCAAAAAATACTAATTCCAGTAGCTAATTAATTAATTAATTGATAGTTAGTTATTGTCCAATAACTGATTGGATAAAATTGAGTTCCTTGAAATTTTCTTAAGCATTAATAATAACAAAATAAATAAATTGACAATTGATGCAACCAACTAATACAAATCTTCCTAATTTATACAAGCTGAGATATTAGTAGGGGTTGGAAGGTCAATTAAAGAATTCTTTATAATTTTAAAAATTAATTTGAATTCTCGCAATTCCTGTATCAAAATTTAGTAATTTTTACAATAATAATTAAAGTTAATGATAAGTAATTAACTAACATTAATTTAATAATATTTATTAAATAAAATTTAATGAATTTTCATAAACAAAATTTGTTGAGAAGATTAAAGATATAATTTTGTAGAAAATAATTTAATAAATATTTAAGTAAATATGAATTATTAATGTAATGACAGAAAATGTTTAATTAATTAAAAATTATAATTTAAGTTTTTTAAATAAATAAAAATTCCTCCAATAAAAACTAATATAAAAATATTGTTATTAAATTAATAAGAATAGTTTGAATTAATAAAATACAAAATTATCAATTTTAATATATCAGAAAATATTTTTTAAAAATTATTAATTTTGTAAATTAATGAAAAAAATTTCCTTTTTACTAAGATTTTAGAAAAAAATTTTATGTTTGATTCACAAACCGAATATATTTTTTTTAATTAATAAAATAAATAATTAAATAAATGATAATTTTAGTTTATTTATTATAGCCAATTTCCGACTTTTTCTGATAACTTAGAATTTTTTCTTATTATTTTTCAATTTTGTTTGGACATTTCTCGCTTGTGTCGAAAATTTTCAACTATTTGCTGTAGAAATAATTTCCCCAAAAATGCCCGGGATTTGTTCAACCGTTTCCGACGTTATCCCATCAATTTTCGACTATTTCCAGATATATCCTCCACCATTTCGAGATTATCACGAATATTCTATCCCTACTCATTCAGTTCCTTTCGATTTTGAGTAATTGACTTTGATGAGTCGCTCTAAAAATTGGAAAATTACTAAATTTCGAGATTTAATAATTTCCAAGAAATATTAAAATTTTTATAAAATTCCCCATTTTCATGAAATTTTGAGTAACGACCAAAAAAATTTCTTTTCAATTATTTAAAAAATTATTCAATTAATTATATTCCATACGTCATATACTCGACTTTCTGAAAGTTTCATAAAATTTCGATATTTCATAAAATTTCCAAATTTCATAAATGAGCTCATCTTGCCGAATGGCAGTGTAAATGATCAAAGAGATGATACAGTAACCAGATGTACTCGTATCAGGTATTAATATTTCAAAAAAAATATTCTCAAAAAAGAAAATCTTTACCTATAAAATAACCTGGTCATTTTAATTAATTCAAAAATTTCCCTTTCCATCTTCTAAGATGAAAATTAAATTTGACGATCAAGGACTATTTACGAAATAGAAAGAAAAAAATTGTTTTTGTATTTTTGGCACGCGTACTAAATAAACTTAATCTTTATTTTCTAATTTCTTTACTTATTTTTGTTTGTTTTAATTCTGAATTTAGTCATTCGTCCCAAGAAAAAAAAAAACTTTTACACTTGACAACGAGATCGTAAAGGAATGTCTATATTTTATCCTATACATGTGGTCACAGTACATTTGGATAAGAAATACCATCTCAAAGACATATCTTTTTTCCAACATTTTTTAGCCACATGTGGATTTTCATGTTTCTGACTGTTATATTTAAATCATGAATTTTTTTTTTGACACTTTAATAAAGAAAATGAACTATTAAGGATATACGGATAGCCAGAATGTCTAATAGTTTTAATTTGGAATTATATGTTGAGAAATTTTAAGATGTATGATTCCCTTCACACTTTACCTATCCAATATGTCCCCAAATTTTAATATATTTTTGGCTTAATTTCCATTCTAATGGATAATTGTTTTTGAAATTGGAAATTACTTAAAATAAAATGCAGTACGAATACTACAATTCCAATTATTTCAATTATGGATTTCTAAATAAAAAAAAAACCTCTGAAATAAACAGAAAAATGTACGAAGAATTATATGAGGAAAAATTAGGAGAAAAGAAAATCATTAACGTCTGTCACCAGTGGCACAAATTAATTCTAATTCTGTTTTCTTTATTTCATTATTACAGGAATTTTCTTCATACGTTACAGTAAGACCTTAATAATGTAACGGACGTGACAAATTTGAAGATTTTGGTTTAAAATCTCAAAAAAAGGTGGTTTAGTTAATAAAACACCTTTTAATATTTAATTATTTAATTATCAATATTTATTCGAATATTATATTATTAAAAACTGTTCCCATCTGAATTGCTATTGCGTAGGTCTTTTAATGAATACAATTCTATGCAGAATTGTAGATTTCTATTTCAGTTAGAAACCGTTGCGATCAGCATGAATATTTTACCATATAAAATATATTTTGGCCCCGCTGACGGTTTATCTCATATTACTGTATCTCTGCAATAATGCTATCAAGTGGCCGTTAATTTTTTTTAATAAGCTGCAACAATATTAAAGAGATTTTAGGGAGTTTAGATTTTTTTTAAGTCTTAGTAGGCCTCCAGAAAAAAATGACATAACTCATGCTGATCGGACACTGTAATTCTGTACCAATTCGAAAAACTAAGAAGATTGTATCATTTAATTTATAAGAGAATTAATTTATTAATTATAAAATGAAATAGAAAATTAAAATTAAATTTAGAAATATAATTAGATTATTTGTAACCATTTAGTTGTTAATTTATTAGATTTAAAATAATCAAAAATATACAAATTAATTGTCAGAAAAAAGGGATATATATTGACTAAGTAAATTAAATACTTAAAATTAAATTTAAAGTACGACAAAATTAAATTGTATGGAAGTAATCCAAAAATTAAATCATATATTTATAAAGATAGATTAATTAAATATTAGCAATTAATTCATTTATTTGCAGCTCATTTAGAATATTTGTCTATCTATATCTTATATAAATTATATATAAAAAATTCCTCAACAATTTTTTATCCGCTTTGTTGAAATAAAAATAATTCAAATAAAACAAATTACTAAATTATTAATTAATAAAATACAAAACTTAAAATTATTTTAATTATATTAATAAAGTTCAAAACAAACATGAAATAAATAGAATTGTATTTTATATATGTATGTATAATTAAAAGTGTATTTTGAACTTATTTTTCCTCATTTAAAAAATTCCTATTAATTAACAATCAATTTTTAAAATTCAATTCATAAAATTACCCCGAATTCGTCTAAAAATAAATTATAAAAATTATTAAATTTCGATTTTCTCCTAAAAGTCTTTTTTCGCAATTCTGAAATCTCCAGTATTAGATTAAGCATCTCAAATAGACGTATGAGTTCCAGACAACAAACAACAACATCATCCCGCCCGCGATTGTTTGATAGAAAAATCGTTCAACTTCATATCTGATATATTGTCTCATATAATTGTTTTCCCTTTCAAAGCACTGAAATTACTCGGTAGTTTAGCTCACTAACGGTCTAAGAAAAAAAATTCATCTAAATTGGAGAACATTTTTTTGACAAAATTTTGAAATTTTTAGAGATGTACCAGGAAATAATCAGTTTTTCTGATTTAAAAGGTCGTAAGTTGGTCCAATAATTTTTTTTCTATAAATCCTGAAATTACTTTATAGTTTAGCTCATTCACTGTCCCAGAATAAAATTTCAGTCCAATCGGAGAAAGTGTTCTTAATAAAATTATTAATTTCAACATTGATCCCGGTATTTTACAAAGAGATGTACCGGAAAATGATCAATTTTTGTACAGTAAAATCTCGTATTTGGCTCAAATGATTTTTTTACCACGAACCCCTGAAATTGGATTGATAATTTAGGTAATCGACTATCCGAGAATAAAATTTCAACCAAATTAGATGAACTTTCCTTAACAAAATTTTGAATTGAAAGTTCAGAGAACCAGAAAATAATCAATTCAAACTTTCTACCTGACTCTCTCCTACCTTTTACGACTTTTCTGTTATCTTAATATTTTCCTGACTTTTCCTGACGTTTTGCGGCCAGAATTGTAAGATATTGAGTTATGGGTCACATTCGTCCCATTATAGAAGTAATAGAGCTCGAATTGTCCCCAGAAACACATCGAAAATTAGGGTTAAGAAATTGTGGACTGTAAGATGGGTTGGGAGGGACTTGAAGGACTGTTGATTTCCCTGTACTGTACTAGTTTTCTGAAAAACTATCACGATTTCTTGATTTTTTCTCGAATCCATCATTTCCTCTGGTCTCCGCGGTGCCAAAATGATCCCGGAAAAAAAATCAGAAAATCCAGAAATTTGGCAATGAAGCCCCGGAAAGTCTCAACAACTCGCTAAAAGTTGATAGAACTCAGTGGAAAGTCGAGAAAAGGTTGGGAGAGTTGGTAATCAGCAAGGAGAAGACAAGAAAAAGTCGTATACGGTTTGGAAAATTCGGAGATAGATCCCAAAATAACGATATTTCTAAAATAATTCTTTATAAACCATTTTGCAGAAAATTTGATTTACCCAAAAATGTTCTTCTAAATTTGAAAAATCTAAAAACGCAGAATTGTTCCTAAACGAATAATGAAGAAAATGCCGGATTCCTTAACGGAGAATATATTTAATATAAACAGCGTCGTCCGGTTCCTAGATCCAGGATCAAAATTAATTTAATAAGAAAAGCGTTTAAAAATAAGGGAATACTAATCCTAGAGTTTTCTAGGTTTCCGTTCATTTATTTTATTTTTAAAATACTCCGAACCAACTTACCGCTTTCGTTCTCACTAAAACTGCTACAGTCGTCTTTAATACTGTCCGGTTCGCATCCAATAAACCCGTCCTCACTCAGCATATCCTGTTGCAGTTCAATTAAAATCTCTTCCGGTGTTTGTTCCACTACAAATTCTGATAAATCGGCGTCCACCAATAGATCGATGGCGCCGATCGCTATTTTAGCAAAGTAATCATTTTCAAAAATAAGTACATCTTCTGTTTTGGAGATGGCTAACTCAGAGGGGAATAGCGGCTCCAATTTTCCCTCCCATATCAAATCGTACGGCAATTCGAGCTGCTCCATTGGTGATTAAAGAATATCTGTCGATATAAAGAATTAGGATGTATATCTGGAAGGCATATCTCTGTGAGATATCTTCAAGGCAGCTTTCGTATTTTAGAATCATTTAATTTATGTAGTTATGAGTTAATAACTCGACTTTCCTTTTATAAGTCTTATGCCCTAAATGTATACATATTTTGAGCTGGAAACAGCGGATTTGTTAGGATCTGTAAATAAGAGTCTGAGTAATGATGCATACGGACAACAGTTTATTTATTATAACCTGCAACCGTTTCCCTATAATTTGGTGTCATTGGATTTTGGACTTGGCAACTGTAGGCTCGTCCAGATCGGGCTTATTATCGGTAAAAATAACGTAAAGAACTATGTAAAGAAGAGAAAAATAGTCAACCAAACTGCATCCATGCATTAGAGATCCCTTTCTGTTCCCAGGCCAAGCTAAACCTGAGATCTGAAATATCGAAATTTATATCGGGTTTGATATATTTTCGAATTTGCTCGAATTTATGAAAGATTATTTTGAATACAAGAATTGGGTAAGTAAACAGTCGACTATCTGTATCTGTAAGTAGACATTATTTTAGCATATATTCGAAACTCGAAGACGACAACCTATCTTATGTTGTGAAATTACACATCGACGAATGTTCTTATAAATTTTCCTTTAATTTTTTTTTTCCTCATTTCTTTGACGATATAATCAATGCAAGGGGATTCTCAAACTAGGTGGTAGCAATTTTTAGAATCTGTAGTATCTAGTCGAACATATATACAATACGTCGAATTTATATATGTATATTTCTACTGAGACAAATTTTGATATTCCTTTACTAGGGAGGGCGGTTAATGATCTTTAACAAATTTTTTTCTTAAAGATATTTGTGAGGCCAACGTATTATTTTATTATTTATTTTTATTTTTATTTACAATCTTTTAAATATCGTTCTCCAATTTCTGGGGTTTATCAATGATAATTTATAAAAAATAAATAATAAATATATAATTCATATTTAAGTAGCATTATTTGGGTCAACTATCATCATTTAGAAGTATAGAGGGGGTTTGCATATTTTTCTGCGATCAACTTTATCGGTTGCAATTTTATACGATCAGCAATGAATAAATGCATAAAAATATGCGAGTAAAACACTGAAAATAAAAAAAAATAAATGTTATCAATAAAATATAAAATGAATTGTTAGCCACAACAAATTAGGGCCATTACTCTCCATACACCTACCTTATTACATCACTGATATCGATTCATTCATAAAGAAAATCATAACTTCGATACCGAATGTTTAAGTGGTAAATTTGCAATTAATATTGCAAATAATAATCTTATATCGACCTTATGTAAATGAAACATTTTAGATTCGGTGAACGTATCATCTGTCTTTTCCATCTCAAAAAAAGGCCATATGTGTAAGAAGCGAACGTCTTGATTTATTTAATTTGTACGCGTGCCTTTCCGGTAATTCTAATATGCATATCACTTTGTATGGTGGATTTCTTAAAAAAAAAAATGTGTGCTAAGACAATTAAAAAATTCTTTGCACTTTATTATAAGCGTTAAGTCGTAAAAAGGATCTGTTAATGCTTTCCGTCTATTCTGTATAAACAGTGGGTGCAATAAAAATTGCATCTCCTAAATTATTTTTAGATTTATCTTGTTCTTTTACGACTTTTCCTTAAATTTACTAGAAATTTTCCTAATTTTTAGAGGCCGTTTATTTTTCCAATTTATTACAAGCTTATCCGATCTTTTCATAAATCTTACAGACTTCTTATATTTTACGTTCTTTTACAGACATTTTCCTACATTTTTCCTGCTTGTCTATTTCCGGAATTTTTACGACGTTTTCTTCATATTTTTTCGACTGTTTTCTGACTTCTGAAATTATCAGTATTTAGCGAATTTTTCTGATTTATTTTAGAATTTTTTTTCAATTTTATGAGTTCTTCCAACTGTTCTTAATATTTTCCTACATTTTCTATATTTTTTTTTCCAAACTTATCTGACATCCTAACAATTTCTGATATTTTCGGAAAATAGTCGGATTGGTTGGGAAAATACCAGAAGATAGTCAAAAAATCATGGAAACGAAAATTCGAGAAAAATTGGAGCTGTAGAATTTTAAATTATTTCTAGACAAACATTAAATATTAGTAAACATTTACGTCATTTTAGATAATTTATGTGTATAGAATTTGGGGAGCTTTCTCTTTTTTTCTACAAAATTAACAGCTCCTAGTCTTCTCGACGAGCATAATCATATAATTTTACAGTAATACTTGATATTTAATCCTCAAGTAAGGATACAGTAAAAAGATCTTACTTTAATTAATATAATTTTAATATTAAGGGATGCTTATGTTGATTTGCAGATGTTAATCCTTAAGTTAAATATGTAAATTAAATAAGTTAATTAAGAAAATTAAATAAATTAAGTATGTTAAGTAATACAGAGTACTAGACACTCCCTTATCTCAAAATTGCTCATATTTCTGAGAAACCCAATAGTTTAATATTTATTCCTCGATTTCTTTCATTTGGAACATTGAGAGGCTTTGGTGTGGGTCGATAACTTCTAGAAATTTTAATATTTGATAAACGGATCGGTAGAATTAGTTGACATTTTAATAATTATAATATTTAGGGTAGCCAATGGCCTGGAAATATTTTGGTAAAATTCTGCGAAACGGATTGTACCGTTCTAGAATTTCTAATTTAGATGTAACAAATCTTAAATTTCTGGAGATCTCTCTTTTTCTTCATGGATAACCTGGATCCTGGACCCTGGGTGCATTTAACAATTGACAAGTATTTATAAACTCTGAAATATTCTATTAAAGGAACAGTCTAAATTATTTGTCTTAATACTTATTTCTTTAATTGAATGGGACTGTGAAATGGACAGTTTTGGAGGTGTAACGATATGTTTAGTTTCTTATATTTCAACAATGCATCGGTGAAATTAACTGAAATTTTGAATATAATTTTAAGGGAAGTAGTACTTGCAGTGATACGATTTTGGTAAAATTCTGCGAAACGCATCACAGGTTTTATGACTTAAGAAACTCAACTTTATGAGGTCCCTTCATCGCACTCGCCTTTCTGGACGGAATATTATTAAATATTATGTGAATAACGTTTAATACCCAAGAATGTCTTGTAATGTAATTGAATGTTATTTGAAGCATAATTAAACAATCTTTTTTGTAAATATAAACAGGATGTCGACCCTTAAAATTACGATTTTTATTTGATTTGAATCATCAAATCCAAATCGGCTGTTAATATCCTGATTGTAGATCAACTAACGATCAATTATTTAAATTAAATTAAATTACGATAATAATTAATCCGATTGATCATTAAAATCTTTTCAAGTTATAATTGATCGCAGCATGTGATATATTTTCTTTTCGCCATCTCCTTTTGACTTATCTCGCGATCATTTTTCCACACCAACCGGGTATATAATATATAAAGTACATAATCCGTATGTTGTGTGCGCGCATCTATAATCGCCTTTTCTTGAATTTTTCTTATATATTTTCATTCATTTTCCCAACAAACCGTCCAAGACAAATTAGTTCAACTTTGTATCGGATCGGTGAAACACAGAAAAACAATTTACTTTGTAAATGGGATTCGGGAGATGAAATTAATTTTAAAAATTTTTAAGTGTACTTAGAGAAAAAAAAAATTGGAAAATTAGGAAAATGAACATTTTCCGGAAAGTCATTATTTGAAGAATTTTTCACCTATTTTTTTTAAATTTTTTTCCATTTGTTTATTGGGAAAATTTGACTTTTACTCAATGCTCTAAATATCTACTAATAAACTCGGAATTTTCAATTAAAAGTGGGTTAATGAAAAAAAAATTTCGGCTGTTTATTAATAATTATTTTTATATTTCACGAGAAGGTGGTAATTGCAAAATACAATTTTTGCCTGTTGATTGATTTGATTTTCGGAGATGGAACGTGGACAAGAGGAGGGAAAATAAAAAAACAGAATGAAAATGGGAAAAATTAAAAAGAAAAACTAAATAACGTATTCTACCTTCTCTCTCAACTATCGAAATCATCATCAGGTTTTCAATTTTTAACGATCGCTTTTCACCGGAAAAATTCTAATAATTTGAATATTTTTTTCTTTGGTTCAGTAAATAGAAGGTGAGTAAGTGGTTTTTAAATTATTTATTTTAATTTTCCTTGTATTATTTTCATTTTCTTTTGATTATTAATTTTTCCTCTAATTAATTTTTTTTTCTTTCTTTCCCAACCAACCCACGGAAATTAAAAATAATTTATCCGGAAACCGGTGACGTCCCATTTATCTCTACAACCACTTGATCGTTTATTGGCTTTTAAACTTGGAGATTATTATACTTGTATATAATATACAACGACCTTTTGCCGGTCCGAAATTTCGATATAAAATGATCAATTTAAGTTAAAAGTACCCCAAGAGTGGCCACCAAATAATCGCATCAGTAAAATTATGTCCTTATAATTAATTAATTGAATATTTTACCCCCTAATTCTATATTTTAATATATTTGATTTCATTTTAAAAATAAAATTTCTTAGAAGATACCCCAATATATGAGTATCATTGGATAGATAAATTCATCATCTAATTGAATTCGCAAAGAAATTTCTAAATATTTAATGTTCCACCAAATTACAACCGAATTCCCGGGAAGCTACCATTTCTAAGTCACTACTATGATAGATTTGGGAATTCTGGATTTTTTTAAACTTATTATCTCTTAAAATATTCCCTTTAAAAAAAAAATAATATTTAATATCAACAATTATATGATTTTTTCCGAAAAGAAAGAAACTGACTCATCTGCGGTTTTGTAGAATTTTCCTGACCGCTTTACCGGAAAATTTCCATTTCCGTAAAATAGGATTCTTAAAGATTAAAAATTATGATTATGAGAATTCAACCTAAGGGTACAGGGAGAAAGATGTGGAACAAACTTTTTGAAAATGTTAACCCTATGATTTTATAGGGGTTGGTAAAAAAAAAAATAACAGGTAAATGGGTTGTTTCCAAAGAAAAGGCTTAGATTATTCCAGAATAATTAATATTTTGAAATTTCGAATTGGATTCAAGTAAATGATAATTTGGGTGTTCTATCTATACCTTAAGGTTAGGGGGTCCCCATCCATTATGTATTTTTAAATCCTCCCGAAAATTGAAATTGTAAGATATTAAATAAAAACAATCGATTTTTGTTCAAAATTTTTCTAATATTTTTGAAGAAAAAAAAATGTTGAAAAATTTTTTAACTGAATAATTTCAAATTATTCCAAGATAATTATCGAAGAGAATTTGTTAAGAATTTTTTTAAAATTTAAATTTTGGCAAATCGACCATTTTATTTCACAGAAATTTCAGAATTTTTTGAGGAACTCTCGAAACAGGAATTGACAAAATTATAATTACTTGCAAATGGGCAACTCTAATGAAAATAGTAGAATAATGTCATGAAAATCGGGAAATTTAATAAAAATCGAGGGGAATTGTGGAGCAATGAAATCACTTAAGTTTTTATTAGGGAAACGACTTGCAGAGTACAGATTAATGAATGATAAGGTTCAGATGTTGCTCTAAGTGACTACCAGTTGTCACGCCCGTAACAATATTTTTGGATGACATGTATTCTATGCGCTGTAATTAGTGTATATGACTCCTTCTCGTTCGTTTATTGGAAACCTACTTAACCAAAAGTAATTTTCCATAGTTCAAAAATAGATTTTTTTCCCCAATAAAATTTTCTATTGAAAAGTAATAAATTAGAAAATTGTTTCAATTCAATTTTTTTTTTGTTATAAATTTTGCCTTGGAAATAAAAATACAAGTGGCCGCTAGAAGAAAATAAAAAGGAATGTCTGTTGATATTTTAAACACGAAGTGCAAAAACCAAATAATCAAGCGAATTTTCCCACTTGTTTTTCTCAACTCATTTTCTTTGTTTTTATTAAAAAAAAATTGAATTTAGTGATGCGAAATTCGAAAAGAAAAACAGAGGAAAATGGGAGATGGAAAAATGGTTGCCAAAAATAGAGAAAAATTCATTAAAATAATCGTACTGTTGATCATTGATCTTGTATACAATGTATAGAAGGAAACGAGCAACTTTTGTTGGCTATAGTCGGTGCTAGCAGTTTTTAATGAGTGATCCCAAAAAACCACTGCGCCCGACAACGCAAAACAAACAAACATTTCGCTTGCCAATCTTTATCTTGCCGCTTATTTATCGAACTCTGTCTGTCCAATTCAAATGTTATAAATATTTTCAAAAATAAATGTAGTTATGTAGACAAATAAAACATGGTCATCCCGAAAATAGATCAATCTTTTTGATCGATCATCTAATGGCCATCTTCCTAAATATTTGAGAACATCTTATAGAGGATCAGGGGAGACAGAAATTCAATTAATAAAGAATAAATTACAAATATTTACGAAAGTTTCGTCAATATTAGTATAAGTCAGAAATATAGTTCATAGTTAATTTACAGTTCTGATATTTTTAAAATCGTTAAGGCTAGAAGAGGGATAAATTACAATCTATCACCATTCCCGAACTTCCGTGAAAATTCCATGTGGTGGATAAGCGCCGGATGACGGTTATCGGGGATAACGGGAGGAGAGGTAGCTAAAAGTATATATGGGAGCAACGAATTGTCGTTTTGACGAAAGTAATAAAAACGGTAGAGAAACAACCTGCTTCATGTACGTCATCGACCCATGAAAAATGTTTCTTGATGTATATACCTCGCATCGATAAAGAAAATGTTGGCTCGATGCCCAACGCGAGTCGCAACGATATAATAGAAACAAAATGTTAAGTATGTGTGACCATCGAATCAATATTTAATTATTTTTCTTTACATTTTTAATTGAATTGAAATAAAAAAAAAAACAACATTTTTGTTTTTCATGAATTTTCTTTTCATTTTCTTTTTCATTTTCTTCTCATTTTCTTCGGTTTTTTTTTTAAAGAAATCGTTGATATATGAAGGATCGATTCTTTTCCAATCAATATATTTTATTGTATACCATTGACCTCTTAATTTATATGGCTCCCTCGTAATTTTTCGTAATTTGAAATGAATGAAATATGCCAAAAAAAAACCCATTTTCAATCAAAATTTATTCTTTTAATGAATTGACAATTTTATTTGAATGAATTTGAAATTGGTGTCGTTCAAAATCCCCACCGTTACCTATAAAGAAAAGAAAAACTTGTAGCGCGTGCTTTTCAAATGATTTTCTTTATATCTTTTTTTTTTCTTTCTGAATTTGATGAACCATTTTCATCAAACACATGGTTTTAAAAAAAATTATTCTCGGGGAGACAGATTTGAATAAAAAAAAATAAATAAATAAAAATCCTTCAAATCCCAAGTACTTTTAAACGTCATTTAATTACGATAATCCAACCACAGGAAAAAATGAGATTCATATAAGGTGGTGGTTTATATATTTGTATGTAAAATTACAAATCATAAATTATAAGAAAATTTTCTTCTCTGTCGACGAGAAGAAAAAATATCAACCGGAAATCAATCTTATTTAAAGGCAAAAAAGAAAAAAATTTGGTACATGATCTTCTTATTTCTTTTAGCCTTTATTAAGAATAAAAAGACCCGAATAAACATCCCGTGTATTTTCCACCTATAAAATAGATGTGAATGTGAACAAACGACAGAGTGTTCCGTCTAATAATAACCTAAACACATTCCCATCCACTCTTGTTTTACTTTTATTTTCAAATTAAGAAAAAAAATATAAAATAAAAATCTTTTTTCTTAATTCATTTATGGCTTTTCAACAACATGGGTAGGTAGTGTTTAATGCTCAAAATGTATAAATAATATTTTAAAATTAATTACAGTAATGTGTCGAATATACGGATTAGAGAATGTATCCAAGAAAACAACTCAACCCAAATATATATGTACATATTTTCCTAGTATACATTTAATTATATTCCATATAACAAGGGAATACTGTAAATTAGAATTGTTATAAGTAAAATTTAAAGACATTAACCCGTTGATGTAATATGGGTATATGTAAGATCAATATGAATTTCCTAGTGAAGCGCAGAAATCATAATTTGAAGAATTCACATCAAGTAAATTTACCACAGCCACCTGTGATATATCCGGCAGGACTTTCAGAATATAAATAAATATATCAATCAAATACATATAAATTTATAAAAAACTTTCTTTTATTTATTTTTAATATCAAATTATACTTATAATTACGAAATTTATATGATTTTTATCAAATTTTTAAGAAATTTCCCGATTTTTTATTAAATTGTTCGATATTCCCCGAAATTTTCGAACTTCTGAAATTGTTTAAGGTCGATTATCCAAATAAACTCTTATTTTCCTTACTTTTAAATTATTTAGGACTAGGGATATCCCCTAAAAGCTTTCTAGCCATATATACATATACGAGATACATATCTATAGTCTCTCGACGATTTTAAAATTAAACGGACAGAAGTTCTTAATACAACCCAAATCAACAATGAGGGAGGCCTTCTCCTTAATTCAATGATACCCATACACAGTTTGTATAAGACCTCCAGATCTATGAGTTAGGTCAATAAGTCTCGAATATGAAGTTATGACTTCGATTTTGATATAATGAATATTGTATTAAGTCAATTTTGCGCGTTCAATGTTAGACGCTTTTTATTTGAAAATTTCTTACGGAAAGATTAGAAAACCTGTTAACAAGATCGAATTGGAGATTTTTCAAGAATATCTATCCCAAATTTGAGAGTTATTACTTAAGAATTAATAGAGTTATGAGTTAGATTTTGAAATAAAGAATATTTGATTTAATCAACCCAAATCAACCAATAAATATTTCTTCCCACTTCTTATCGAATATTTAGGATTAAATATCGATTAGCTCTAATAAACCATAATTTATATGAATTCTAACTGAAATTTTGAAATTTAAAAATCGCTTGAACATTAAGATTTCATTTCCATCAAAATTCAAAGGTACATTTTATTAAAATTTCGAGAAAGTACTTCTTTCATTATCTATTTGGGAACAATTCTGCGTTATTAGAATTTTCCGAACCCGAAGAAAGTTTATTGGCAATTATAAATATTTAATTTCGAGTAAAAAAGGACATAGAGATAGCGCGTGAAATAATTAAGATCTCCGTTAATTCTTTTACGAGATGCCAAAAATCGGGAAATTCGTATAAATTATAATAAATCTAAGACGGTATGAGACAGTATTTAAGAAAAAATATTGGAAAAGTCGGGAAAGGGGAACGTTAAGTTATAGAAGTAGAGAAATTTAGAATAAAAAGTCAATAAAAGTTTAAAATCGAATATTGCCTGCAAGAGGCAGTATAAAATCGGTAAAAGCTAAGAAATCAAAAATTTTTTGAAAATAATTACTTTTAAAATTTGGTAAGAAATTTTCGAACAATATGCGACGGGTTTTCAATAATATTTTAGAAATGTAAGTTATGAGGGGAACCCCTGACTTTAAAGTATTGACAAATCCCTTAAATCATCCCCTCTTCGAATCCATTTAGAACATCAAACATTTTTTATTTTCCGGAAAATTATAACCGCTTTAGAAAAACCGCATCTCAGAGAAGTGTCCATTTTTTCTCGTCCACCTTGTATCGATCCATATAAAATGAGGGAATTAATTTTTCGAGAAAGATTGTTTTACAGTTTTCTCACGGAACCCTGAAGTTTAGTTTTGCTTATTCACATTTTTCAATTTCTCAAAATAATTTGTCGGAAATTTAATTTTTTCATGGTACATTTAGTAAAATTCGAGATATTTTGGCGAAATTAAGATAAATTTCATAGCGGTTGAATTTTTGAAAATAATTTCTTAATAAAATTTCTTAATTAATTGTTTCGAAATAATTTCTCATCATTGGATTAAAAATATTTGGAAGCATTTTTTTTATTCTTAGGAAAATCGTTTGAATTTATTGAATTTTTGACAAGTCGATTTTTCAGGGGATTTCAAAATTACATGTTGCAAGATGACCCCCTGACCTTAAAGTATGGGAGATCTCCCTAGTTATCGTTAGTTATCTCCCTAGCTGCCTATGTCGAGCCCCCTAAAACCAGTGGATTGTTTTTTGAAAAAAGTTTGTTTTACAATTTCTTTGCTATGCCCTTAAGTTTATTTCTACATATTTATTTAGGAAGCTTTTAACGATGTAAGATGAAGGAAACAAATTTGTTACTTTGTAAATAATTTAGCAAATAAATTACTAACATTCATGAAATTTCGTACTATGTACAAAAAAATAGAAATTAATCAAAAATTAATTATTAAATTCAAATCAAATCATATAAAATTAATTCCCTATATTCGGATGAATTTATTTAACCCATTTACGTTCTACTTAATTTTTCTTTAAATTCTATAAAGTATAGGATGGAAAGGGTTAACTTAAATCTAATTTGAATAAAACAACCATAATATATAATACAATTTTCTATTTCTTGAAATTTCTATTTACAACATTGAAAAACATTCATTAGAAATACACTTGTTCGAATATGCGTTTTATGCGATTTTAGTGGCTTCTAAATGCTAACCAAATCGTCTTCGTATATCCGTATATTGAATTTTTGTCTATCCAAACAACCTGTAAACAGGCGGTTGTTTATGTTTAGGCAATGAACCGAAATTCTTAGTTTCGACACATACCAAAAAAAAAAAAAAACGACGGATTTAAAATAAATATATTTTGTTTATATTAAATTAAATTCAGGCGAAACATGTGTTTCGTAGCCAATATAAACAAAATATTCTTCTTAATTGAATAACATTCTTAAATGGTCTCTAGAGGAAAAATAATTGTAATCAAATCACCTTTCCTCATAGGTTTTTGGAGGGTTAATATATTGACTACGATTCAGTTGTTCCATCTTTTTAAATTTTTGTAGGAAACAATGTTTCAAATCCGTTACTACTACACACCAACCCCAGTCCCAGAAGATGTATACAATTTAACCCAACTAGCCGATGTATCATTGGCGGCCGGTAAATTATCGACAACCGATCAATCCAATCCAGACAATCCATCACCATCGTACAATGACTATCGACAATGTACAACACATTCCGTACAACAATCCAATAGTTTAGGAACATTTATGTGTCGCCAATCGGATCCAATCAACGAATCGGCGTCATATACAACGTACACACATAAAGTGTTTGACAAAATTAAACGTATCAAACGGAAGCGATCCGTTTATTCGGAAACCGATTCGGAAATGGAATCGAATCGGCGACATAATGTAGATAATATTTATCGGAAACATTCGGTTGATCATGATGAATCGATAATGTCTAGTGAAACGGATAATAGTTGCGGTGATAAGGAGATCAGTGGTTTAGGGACAGATGATGTACATGTTTGTCCGGAATGTGGTAAGAAATATTCAACATCTTCGAATTTGGCACGACATCGTCAGACACATCGGTAAGAAAATAATTTATTTCTTAAGAGATTTTCTTTTAATAAGAATTGTTTAATTTTCGTAGATCACCATCCGATCAGAAAGCTAGACGTTGTCCCGAATGTAATAAAGTTTACGTGTCGATGCCAGCATTTTCAATGCATGTCCGAACCCACAACCAAAGTTGTGAATGTCGTACTTGTGGTAAAACATTTTCTCGACCATGGTTGTTACAAGGACATCTACGTACCCATACCGGTAAATTTGATCCCATTAATACCCGATTTTCTTAAGAGGTAAACGAGATTATTATTTTAGGTGAGAAACCTTTTAAGTGTCCCGAATGTTCGAAAGCGTTCGCTGACAAATCAAATCTACGTGCCCACGTACAGACCCATTCGAAGGTGAAACCGCACACCTGCGATCGGTGCGGTAAGAAATTCGCCTTAAAATCCTATTTGGGTAAACATTTAGAATCGTCATGTATGCGACATTTTGGTGAGCTAACAAAACGTGACCGAAAATCGATAATCAATAAAAAATCTGGTTCGGAGATAAAAACCCGAACAGCAAATCGTATTGTATCGAAAATTTTGAAAAAGAATAAGCAAAAACCGTTGGACCGGATCGGTACCGGTGGTATTAAACCAATTGAATCGCAACAAATCCAACCGATCGCTGAAAATATTATAATGGATGTCGGTTCAAGGAAATCGTACATTGATTTGTCTGAACCGTATACGCCTGATAGTCGACAATATTTAATCGATCAAAATTTATCACGGTTAAGTGTAATCCGTTCAGTAACAACTACCGGTGATACCGGTGATCCGGTGAATTTTGATTCAATGGGTCGCCATTTTAATATTAATAATAAGATAACCGATGGACCGGTCGATTTTTCGGTACCGGTTGATAAATATCATATGCCGATAATTCAAAATCAATCAACGGATTATAATCGGGGATATCCGGTTTTAGTTTAAATATTTTAAGTTTAGATTTAATGTATATATATAATTTAATAAATATTTCTACAGCTAAATCATACCAAATTCCATTTAATTTAATTAGATTTAATATCTATCTCGTTTTTGTTCCAATTTGTGCTAAATAGTAATTATTTCTATTTTTTTTTTTTGTACTTAATTGCATTGCATTTAACCTAATAGACTAGTTTTAATTAGTTCCTTTTTATTGTAAAGTAAATTAAATATAAGTAGCAATTTTTGTTGCCGTTTGTATCCATTTTAGGCACAAATTTATCAACCGAAGATAGATGGATTTTTTAGAATAGAATTTTTGATATTATAAATAGTATTAGATAATTATTAATTAAGTAATTAATTTATTATTTAAATAAATATATATATTTTTAAAAGAAATGTAGTGAAAACATATTTGATGAGATTATCTAGTCTAAATGTATAAATACAGTATGTATTGAGAATTATTATTATTTGATTTAATTTAATTTGTATTTAAAATAATTAGAATTAGAATATAAAATATTCTTTTGTAAATATATTAAAATGGAACAAAGAAATCTAGCCGGGTGCTGCAATAATAGTTTTTAAGCAAAATTTTTTTAAATAAAATTTTATTTTCATTCATTTAGAATATTTTAATAATAAGATTTGTGAATTAAAATTGCCAATATTAGTTTTTAGAATTTATATGTTTTTAAATTTAATCGATCATTTAAGAATGAAAGGAATTTAAGAAATTGTATAGGGAAATTCTATAATCTTTCTATAGCTCGTTTAGATTAATTTAAAAGATTTCACCTCGAACCATATTCAGTAAATTTAATTTAACGTTGACACCAATACTCATGGAAATGTGGACCCTATATTTGTGCATCTAAGTTTGAAATTCTAGAACGGAAGAACCGTGCCAGAGAATTTGACCGAAATTATACCATCGCAACTACTACTTTCGATAATATAAAATTCAAAATTTCAGTTAATTTCACCGATGCGTTCGTGAAATATATGAATCTGAGGAAATTGCTACATTTCCTTAAATTTGGAACATTTAAATTTGAAGTTCTGAAATGGTAAAAACCGTTTCAGGGAATTTCACCAAAATTATACCAACCTAACTACTACTTCTAATAAAATATTGTAGAAAATTTCAGTTAATTTCACCGATGCGTTCGTGAAATATATGAATGTGAGGAAATTGTTACATTTCCTTAAATTTGGAACATTTAAATTTGAAATTCTGGAATGGTAAAAACCGTTTCAGAGAATCTCACCAAAATTATACTAACCTAACTACTACTTCCAATAAAATAAAATTCAAAATTTCAGATAATTTCACCGATTCGTTCCCGAAATATCTGAATCTAATCAAATTGCTAGATATTCTTACATTTGGGACATCTAATATTGAAATTCTAGAACGGAAGAACCGTGTCAGAGAATTTGATCCCAGTTATACCAGCATAACAACTACTTTCCATAATATAATATTCAAAATTTCAGTTAATTTCACCGATGCGTTCATGAGATATAAGAATCTAAACAAATCGTTACATTTCCAAAACTGTCCATATCAGCGCTCCTTTCAATTAAAGAAATAAATATTTAGACAAGTCGTTTAAATATGTTTTTTAATAGAATATTTTATACATTAAATATCATAGATTGATAAATGCATCCAAAGTACAGGATCCAGGGTATCCATATAAAAAAATGCAATTCTCCTATATATCGAAGATGGGATTTAGGACATCCAAATTAGAAATTCTAGAACAGTATGATCCGTTCCGCAAACTTTCACCAAAATATTACCAAGCCATTGATTACCCCAAATATTAGAATTTCCGAAATTTCAACTAATTTCACCGATGCATTCTTCAAATATTTGAATTTCTAGTATGTACTAGAAAAAAGTCTAGAACTGAATATTATTAAAATAATTTTAAAAGTTAGCAATTTTCAAAGTAATGATATATGGTATGATAATTAGCCTTTGTGGTCAATCCGTTAGTAAAATTGATAAGTAATGTTGAAGAATCGATAAATTAACAATTAGTGAATTACCAATAATTATTAGCCTTGAATTTGAAGTTAAATATTTATACATCTTCTCTCGACTTCCGTATAAGATATCTATTTATCTTAAAACTTCATATTGCTCACTCCAGACTTAAAAAGCCCTAGAAAAATATAAAAATCCCGATATAAATTTAAAAAATACTTTGACTCCTCAACTTCTGTTCAAATTTTAAGTACCTCAAAAATAGTACTACGAGCTTTCCGAAAACTTAAGTTTAGCTTCAAAATAAATTCCTGAAATAATATTTGTAACTTGAAATGCTGTGGAATAAATTACAGAAATTATTGAATCTCTAAACAAATTGAAGTTGCTTTAATCGATCTAACTAGATTCAAAAGTTAAAAATAAAATAGTATTGCAAATAAACAAATCGTTGCTCTAGCATTTAAGGAATTACAAAATGTCTATAAGAGGTCTTAATGTTACAACACAATTTTCTCACAAATTAGCTTAGTTGAAATGAAAACAAAATAGGCAACCGATTCTCACAATTATGTGGAGTAATATTTAATACTCCATTAATTCTTTAACTAGACCCCTGAAATCTGGTATTAATATTCTGGAAGGATACACAATCCAACATCTGTATGAAATTCTACCACCTTCATTAAGAAATTTCCAAGTAACAAAATTTAGGAGTTAGTAAGAGGTGATTAACAAGGAGATTAAACTACATATTTATTATTTTTAATTCTTTATATTGCATCTTTAACTTCTTAAAATTATTTTTAAATTTTATAATTAATAAATAGAGATAATTGTTGCTGAAAGAAAAATTATAATTATGAGTTTTGGCAATAAACATGAACCATCCATCCATTGTCCTTTTTCCTCGGCTATTTTGTAAACGTCCAAACATAAGAATAAAGTAAAGTTTAATTTATTATATACTTTGAAATTAGGGACTCGTTATTGCAATTTCCACAAATCACTGCAATCGATATAGTCCCAGGTCCCAGCTCCTTTACGTTTCGAGATATTCAAATTTGATATCTTCTTATGTCAAATAATATATGTCTCTTATTAATTATATCCTAAATGAGTTAATAGTTTACTTAAATTATTTATTTGTATAAGATATTAAAGAATATAATAAAAATATATGTTAAGAATTAACTAAAATATTATTTTACTCTTTCGATATTAAATTATATTTATCTGAAATTCAGACCTTCAAATTAAAAATGTCAAACTTACTTATTAAATACTTACCTTTCCTGTAATAAATTACTTGGGGTTAATTATACTACCCTAATTTTTTATATTGAATGTCTTGAATAATCTTAAAAATTTACTTATAATTTATGACTTTTGTATATTACCCGCATCAATTATTTTAAATTTGTTTGGGTGTAATCTGCAATTTTTTTTTAGTAATCCATCCGCTAGACTATCTAGACGGGATTAATCAGTGATAAGAAATGCAAATTTTAAAAACTTTATTATTTAATTTAACAGTAATGTTTTTATAAAAAATAAATCTAGAATCGTACTACTTAAAAATTATATATAAACGATACCTTGGTTGTAAAAATAATAGTTAAGAAATAATGTTAAGAATGACTCCCATTTCAATCTTCTGGTGTTAATAATGTTTTAGAATTAATTAGAAATAAATTAGTTAATTTAGTTAATTTCCAATTATAGAATATTTTTTTTATAAATTTTTTTTCTGCACAATTAGTTGTTTTGTATGAAGGCAAATAAAGGATATAATCAATTCAAAATCCAAAATGTTAAGTTTATTTATTAAATCTTCTTTGCTATCTGTTAAGATCATGCCCTAAGTCCCACCGTCTCGAACGGAGCCAATTTATTTTTTCATTAAATTACTACTTAATTTAACAGTGTATTTTTATACAGTAATTACTCATCAAATGAATTAATTCTTTATTAACACTTATTTCGACTTTAATATACATATGATGAGTAAAATATTTAATCAAAGTCTTAAGAGGTCATCCCACCCAAGAATTTTCAAATAACCCAGAAATTCTTTTAATTTGATCGTAAGATCGATTTGTCGTAAGAAATGTATCGAACAAACTTAAAGATAATTATCTCTTGAATTGGTAGTAGGATTGTAGGCAGAACCCCTTACATTTCTAAAGTGATGAAAATTTAAAATTTAAATTGTAACCAGTCAAAGTTCTCTTAAGCGTAACGAAATTATATAATTTGATTTACTTAATTACTACATAGTTATTTCAAGCCGTTAAACTTAATTCTTTAATTTAATACTCAATTAAATTTCTTCTTAAAATTTAGGTATCGTACATTTAATATTATCCATCGATATATCTTACAATTGTACCATATGCTTCAGGAATATCGGAAAGGAATTAATTATAAAAATTAAGACAAGACAAAAAAAATAAAAGATCGACATAAGTAAACTATCTATAAATAAAATAATCAAAACATAAAATCTAAGAAAATCTGTTTAGTTTTTCTTATATAAGTAAGTATATGAATATTTTTATTGGGTCAAATATATTGTTTATAATAGACTTTTATTATGATTTTAAATTTAATCAATTTTTTTGTCGTAAAACATGTAATTTTTTCTATGATTTAAGGTTAAATCTAAAGATAGAAGTAGAGCGGTCATCATCATCAATTTCCTGACTCCCAGTTTCAAATTTGCTTGAAACTGATAAGTTATAAAATAACCACCACAAACTTAAGATTTAATTCTTCTTACATCTAACTACAGAGATGTCTTAAAATCATCCGTTCATTGTCCAATTTACATTTTTTTTTTATTAATTAATAAATTATCGATGACCTAATTAAATACTCGCAAAGTGTAGTGTTTATTTCGGATTTTTTTTTTGGCCGGATTATCGGCGACAGTTAATTTAAGTAATCATTAAAAATGAAGAATAAAAAATTTAGCATCAAAGAGATACGGTTTTTTTCTCTCCAGCGGGAAAGATAGAAAAAATTACTAAAAATGATTAGAAAAACTTAATTATTTTATTTTTAGCAACAAAAAATACAAGGAAAATATTTATCTATCATTTTATGAATGATTTCTTATTCTATCTATAACATTAATAAATTGTCTTATAAATTAAACACCCGTTTTTTTAAATTAATTTGTCTAATATTAACTATTCTTAAGTCCCGTCTCAGAGTTGTCTTCGAAATATTTACTTTCACCTTCATATTGTAAAATAATATTCATTATACCGCAACTTCCATGCAATACTTATGTTGGAAAAAATAAGAGAAGCCTGTAAAAAAATGAATAAATAAAATAACAATTCAAATGCATTTTACTATTGTAATGCATTTATAGTCAATGACACTAATAGATGCGTAGATGATAAATTGTCGCCTTTTTTTCTCTCCTCTTGTTTTCAATAAAACTAATTGGCCAGTAAAGTTAATGCCTTTATTTTACATATTCATGGGACTTAAGTGGATCGGGCCCGCTTTTTGTTAATAATATTTTTTTTCCTCATTATGCATGTATTTTAAGACAGGAGAGGAAATGTCTTTTTATTTAAGGGGCCCTTTTAGGAATTTCTACCATTTCTTTGTAAATTAGTAAATAATTAGCAGTCCTTAAAGTATCCAACTAAAGAAGGAAAAAGTGAAAAAGAAATGTCTGCAATTCAGGATAAATCACTTTCTTGTAAGAAATTTAATAAATTCGATCGATTTTTGTTCGATATTTTCTGGTAGTCCGGGAAATTCAGCCTAAAATTTCGGGAAATTCTCGTGAGGAATGGAGGAATGTGAATATTCAGAACTTTAGGGTACAGTGAGGGGATCGTCGAAAAAACTTATTCAAAAAATGTATCCCCTGATTTTAAATGGACGAGTACAAGATGCACAAGGAAAAAAGAATGCTCTTCAGAAAAAAGGTCTTAATTTCGGGGACAGTTTAAAATATTTACTTTTCGAAATGGACTCAAATAGGAGATAATTTAGGTGATCTATCAATATTAAAAAGTCTGGAGGTACTCTCACAAATTATATTTTTTAAATCCCATCAAAAACCGAAGAGTGAAAAATAAAAAAGTTGTTGAAGATTTCTACAAGAATTAAAAAAAAAATTCCAGAAATTGTCGAATCTACTGATGCCAAATAATTTTTAAGATATTAAGGCAGAGACATTTATTTAAGAAAATTATTTTGAAAAATCAACCGTCTTGATTTTTTTTTAATAAAAATCGACGTAAACCTTTGATATTTTCCTAGCAATTTCTTGATTAACTTAAATTTTTGGAAAATTTTCTTGAGGAATCGAAAAATCTGAAAATACTCAATTAAACATAAGGATTTAGTGAAGAAATTAAAAAACAGATTTTATCTAAAAATGAACACCCTGATTTTATAGGGGTCGATCCATAGAATAAATCAGGAAATTGGATACTTTACAGCGAAACGCTTATATTTTCTCGGAAAACTCGGAATTTTAAGATTTCGATATAAATTCAAATAGCTGATAAGTTATGTAATTTATCAGTATCCTAAGGTTAGGAGCCCCCCTTATAACTAATAATTTTAAATTTCTTTAAAAATCGACTTGGGATTTCTTGTTCAAAAAATTCGATAATGTTATGAAATTTTTGTTAAAAAATCCCAAATTTTGTGATTTATGCTAGAAAATGCTGTGATTTTTACTAGAAAATTCAAATTTCCGAGAAATATTTTTAAGATATAGAAAAAGGTGAATAAGTAGATTTAAACCTAAAGGGAACGATGATTTAAAAAAAAATATTCATCCTGATTATTGGGAGTTCGATATAAAAGAGCCACAAAAAAATATTTATAGTTTTCAGGAAATTATAGAATTTTGATATGGATTCAAATAGGGAATAACTTAGGTAATCCTTCAATACTTCAGGCGATCTCTACATAACTTATATTTTTAAAATGCCGCAAAAAATCGATTACTAAATTATTTCTAAATAATTACTGAAGAGATCATCTAAAGAAAATTTTTTCGAAATAATTAATCCTTTCTTTCGAAATAGGATCATATTAAAAATAATAGACCATCCCTGATGTCAATTTATTATTTTGTATATAAATGTCCCATTACAAATGTAACGATATGTTAAGAAATAACGAAAAAAAAACCATACAAAATAATCTGATGTATAAATACTATACAATATGACTTATGTGTAGTATTAATTACTAAACAGTCAGTTAAAATAAAAATATGTTAAAAAAAGCCGAAATTAATACAAATTCTCTCTGTTTTTTTAACACCATATGTGTGTTAATGTTGAATCCTATTCAAATGTAATTAAAATAAATAAATATTCTGTTCTCCTATGTATTTGCAATCCCATCATCGTATATGTCTGGGAAGCCACCAAACTCGAAAAACGGGGGAATCTCTATACTCGAAACTACTACTTTTCAAGTATTTTTAAGCCAAAACCATTCAAAAAATTCATTTCGTTGTGAACGGTTCCCGGGATCAGTTGGCCTTTCTTTAAAAACTAGGGTTCGAACCCAGTGCTCGGGGATTTTTTTTTATAAAATTACTAATGAAGTAGGAGATTTGAAAAAAAACTGTTTAGTTGGTGATAATCGAATATTAAAATAAAAATTTGATAATGATGAAATAAACAGAGATATAATGGGAATTTAATATCGACAATAATTATAATTAATAAAAAGAAATTAATTTAATATTTATTTATAATGGCGTTGAAGTAATTCTTAAGAAAAATTAAGCAAATGAACTTTGGAATTTAATAACTAAACTAATTGAAACAATAAATAATAAGTTTTCGTTTAATATTTAATTCGAATATAAGGTAGGTTTTTATTTATTAAATATAAATTAATTAATAAATTAATTTCGAAATTTAATTGAATGGATTACGTAAGACTGTTTTTCGTTCGCTACATAATGGATCCAAATTAAAAAAAAAATGTAAGAGGAACAACTGATAACTCCTTTCGCAGCAGGTTAAAACACTTATCAATTTTTTGGCAAAATTCTAAATATAACGTTGTGATATTCAATTCGTTGCCATTTACTATGGACTACAGAATAATTAATATTTTTGAAAAAAAAAGATCCACTTACAGAGACTAACCGAGAGGATCAGGAAAAAATATTAATGTAGAATTTAATCTAGAAATAATTAGTAAATAACGTAAATATATAAATCTTATCAGTTTATTCCGGAAATTAATGCATTACCTTTATATCAGTTTAAAAACAATTTACCATTTCTAGTTCCAAGAAAATCAAGACTGAAATTAAGAAATATGAAAAAAATAAAGAAAAACCCTAACTACTACTAAAAGATCATGGAATTATTTACTTTAATTTTCTTAAATCAATAGTCTTTTCGTGAATTGTGAAAAGTTGATAAATTACCAATAAAATATTTGAAATCAGTAGTGGAATTTTGATTGAAAATGAAATCGTGGGATGAAATCGTGGAAAGTAAGTTTCCACCAGGATCGCTTTCC
>JANTOP010029104.1:0-11978 GCA_027564815.1 Symmerus nobilis | reverse complement strand
AATAGCTTATGACTCAGGCTTATGATCAGACCCAATTGGGAGGGCGAAAAAACAGGCCGTTTTTGGGGTCACTCTTTAATTTTTTTTTCAACATTTAATAAAATTCCAAATTATATATAATTACATTTAAATTTTAAGCTTTCAAAGAGTATTCAAAGTTTTTAAAGCTTTATTTTGGTTAAAAGTTGAAATTGCGTTAAGAAGCCATTATCTGGATAGAAAATAGATTTTTAAATGTAAAAAATTAAGTTTGAAACTTTCGTAGCACTTTTAATAGTTCGGATAGCTTTCTGTGAAAATTCCATATTTCATTTATATTGAATGAATTGGATAAAAATTCGATTTCAAATAATATAAAATGATATTTTAATTTTAAGCTTTCAATAAGCTTTCGAGATTTTTGAATCTTTTCTGGGAAAATTTGAAATTTCGTTAAAGGATCGTAATTTTGATAGAAAATAGATTTTCAAACGTAAAAAATAAGGTTCGGAAAGTAAAGCTTTCGGGGAGCTTTTAAGTTTTTACAGACGTTTTGTAAGAAAAGTGTAGTTGTGATATTTTTTTATTTTTCCTCCTTTATTATACCTACTATTTTTTTTTTGAGAACCGAAGAAAATTATCGGGATATCCGGATCAAATGTAGCGATGTCCGATATTCAAATTTCTCGGTACGAGCCTTTACAAATGTTTGATTATATTCTGTTGGGAAATTAAGCAAATGTCTGGGCGTAATTATATATAATTATCACAGCCTTTATTTGAATTTTCGTGTCCACACAGAGGACGAAACGAATTAATTTATCATTGAATTTAAAATCTCCATTAGTTAAAATACAACTATAGAATACAATAAATAGAATTTTTAAATACTTGAAGAACTACAAATTAACAACTTTAGGTTGGAATTCTATATAATAAATAAGATACCATAAATAAATAAGATACATCGCCATCTCTAGAAATATTGTAATAGTCATTCGGCAGCATGCTTTCCATGAAGCAAAAGGCCAAATGGTAATGAAGTAAAAACTTAAAATTTAAGAAATTTGTCCCATAAAAAATTCTTGTAATAAAAATGTGAAAAATACTAAAATTTCATTTAGTTTGAGCCAGTTTTGATTGAGTTTCTTCGATTAATTTATCCAGTTGGACAGGTTTTTTGACATGGACTGATTGGACTGATACATAATCCAATCCTTCAAATAGAGTTTTCTATACTCTATTCTATATTATCGCTACAAAAGAATCAAATATAATTTACATTGAAATTCAAAAGATCGCCCTTTCAACCTCAAAACGTGATTTATTATTATTCATTTTTTTTATTCACAAGAATAGTGTGCAGAATTGCACTATCATACATCTCCTCCAGCTAAATTATAATGTTAAGCCGATATATTCACATTATTACGATATTAAAATCGTGATGCAGGATGCAGCTATATATGTAAGGTATTGTGTTAACTGCTGTATTGTCACTAATCCAACCGGGTAATGTATTATTTATGTTTCGAGAATTGATCCATTACTGATAACATTATTATTAGACATAAATGGTGTTTGAATTGCCTTCTGTTTATACCAATACCAATTTAATCAATTGAAATTATTACAATTAATTGGATAATTTTGAAGAAGAAACTCATTATTGTATAATATTTTGTAAGATTATCTTTCTAATATAGATATTTATCCGTAGATACAAAATGTGTTTATACACTTTTAATTATCTTAGATTTTCTTTAAACAACAAACGCAGAAAATTGCTATAACGTGGTTGCGTACGAATATAATACTTAACACCATTGATGATTCTATTTTCTAATCAATTTTTCTATATAAATACCATAAGTACGGATATTCTAAGAGAAAAAAATTCTATTTGATATTGATCGTTATCATCACTTATTTTGATCGTGATCAAGATCAATATAGTGTTTGGGTAGGGTATTGTGATAGAAAGAAAAATACAAATCAATCAAAACTTGTATAATTTACAAACATCGATTTCCGTTAAATAGAAATAATTTATTGAACGTATATTTTTATAAACGTACAACTTAGCAGAAGAAAAAATTCAATTCAAAGTGTCTGGAATCAATTAGCCGCATTTTACTATTTAATTGAATCACCTTTTTCATATATTCTTATATTGTAAATCATTTCTATTCCAGAAGTAAAACCAGTCCGATTCTATATCTTTTGATCAATTGTTGTCACTTTGTATTGTTATATGACTTAAGAACTTTTTATGTAAGTACCTTGTTAGAGGCAAAATTTTTCAATTTAATATATATAATTTAATTTGGATTATAAAAGAAATCGAATATAATATACATACATCTACCCATATATTGATTAACTGTTGTCATTAAAAATATCTTCTATATAGACATTATGTTCATTCTTTTAAAAATTGATAGGTTCGTATAAAGAATGGAATCCCGATAAGGAATATTAAATGTCTCCATTTAGGTATATGGTAGGAAATATTCTTATAAACACGCTACATATTTTAAACACATGCTCTGATCGTTCCTTATTATTATTTCCTTATTTGGTAATTTACCTGGATATATGGATTTAGCGAGTTAATTTTACTGCAGATCGGAGAATTTTAGATAATATTATTGTTCATATGTGAGACGTTAAAAGAAATATCGACGATAAATATAAAGAGTAGGGTGCAACTTTACTTTAAGTACTTCATCCATTTTAAACACTTTCGTATTAAATTTTATAATAATTTCGACTTATCCCAATATTACGCTCGACGCATATCACAGCGTTACATTGCATGCAACTATTCCATATAGGCTAAAAACTTTTAATATCACTTAATTTTTTTCCGCGTACGCAATATCCGATCTCATTATCTGGGAATTCTAACCATTTAAAATTTATTGCGTGTAAAAGTTAATATGCATTGGACTCTATGGAATTGTAATATTACTAGTAGCGTGTTTGAATATCAACTGTGAAATCGTGAAGGATGGTTTTAGTTAAAATCTTAAGATACCGACATTTTTCGAATATGTATACCTTCTCGGCAAAAATGTAAATTTTCTGAAATCTAATTTAACAGTCGTATTTAAATTACAACTTGTGGCATTTTATATTCATATTTGGTAATTTCAAATATAGACTGTTTGTTTATTAGCTGGATATACATTTCTTAATCAAAACCTCAACTGTAGTTGTTAGTTTCAAAGAAAATGTGTCTGTCAAATTGTGGTATAATTATAGGTTACCATCATATTGAATACATGTAATATTATAATAAATAAAATATCTTTTATGTTTTAATTGCATTGTATGTACTTATAATCAACATGTATACCAATTATCACCCTTATATTACGTTGACTTTATTATTCCAATTAAAATATTTTCTGTCCCGACATCAAATACGATAAATCTGTTAATCCGGTAAATGCGTGAACGATATCTAATCCAAATACGGCCATCATTACAATTAGAATGAAAAAGTGAATATGTGATAATATTTTTTAATAAACATGTTTCAATAATTAACTTTTATAAATATATAAATATTTCAATATTACTTTATACCATTAATTTATTTTTAAATTAAATTACTTTATTTTCTGATGGGAAATAGATTTTTAGTCAATTCATGTTTAGGTATGTAATTTTATAATCAGAGATACCGAAGTGTGAACACTTTCGCATAATTCTTTTTACTTATAGATATCTCAGCGTAGCTACCACTGATATAGCAGTCGCAACCAGTGGCGCCAATCCAAGAAATTCTTGGAGGGGGCAAAGAAATTTGGGGGGAGGGGGCGAACGAATAATAGACACAAATATTTCATATATTTATTAAATTTTGATAAAAAAAAGCTTTATTTTCCATATATATTCAAAGCCCCTCTCTGCCCCCCTCCCCCCTCCTAATTGGCGCCTCTGGTCGCAACATAATGATCATTTACGAACATTACAGAATTGTATCCCAAACGATTTAACGGAAATCCTTGCTGCATATATTATACAAGAAGTTTGAACACTTCTAAGGTTCTCCCTTACAGTCTCTCAATGATTTTGAGATGTTCATATACGGTTCTTGACGCTCAATAGAGCGGCAGAAAGATAGAAGGTTTTAAGTTTTCAAATTCAGTGCAAAATGCAGTCTTTGGCAAGGGAATTTTTACATTTTATTTCATTGATTTTTTTTTTTTGATTTTTTCCTAATGTGAAATAAAGTTTATGTATTTTGGAATCTAATTCAAAGAAAATCTGAAAATCATAAAATTTTAAGATATCTCATTTTTGCAATATGTGAGCGATATGTAGAGCGTCACTATTCCCGGGATAATTTGATTCCCGGGAAACGGGAATTTTGAAATTTTATTCCCGGGATCCCGGGAATTCCCGGGATTACAAAATTTTATTTGGGCATAGCAGAAAATTAGCATTTTCTTCATTTTTTTGAGATGTTTCCAAACTTCGACAGATATGGTTCTTCTTGGTGATGGGGGTACATTTCAATTAAAAATCAATCAAGATTATTTGTAGGTAATCTTATTATTACTTACAATAAAATATGATTGATCATTTTTCACAATTTTGAACAATGCAGTTAACAACAATTACGCGCGATGTGAGCGTAGCGAGCAAAACGATATTTAACAAATGTAAGAATCAAGTGAACGAAAAAAAAATATCAAATGAAAATTAATTCAGAATTAATTTTTGTATATGCTAATAATTGATTTGACGCGAATTTCGGGCGAACACCACCTTTATTTAAAATATTCGTATAACTCGCAATTCAAATACATGTAAAAATTATTGAATCTTGGTTTTCACTAACAATCCGGTTGCTATAAATATTAAGTACCATTTTTGCTTGTCTGTTTGCTTCTTGTTAGTTATTTAAGGAAAACTAACCTTTAAAAAAATCCCGGGAAATACACAATAAATTCCCGGGAAACGGGAAATTGAAAACCAACCAAATTCCCGGGAATTTCCGCCCGGGATTTCCCGGGAGTGACCTTCTAGCGATATGTATACTTAAAGAAACAGTATCAGCTTGAAACTGGTCGTCGTACATATTAAATTTGATTAAAAACCTAAATTAAAGTAATTTTGGTCTGGGGAATATCGTGAATTTAACAAGTTACAAATTAACAACTGTGGTCAGGGAAGCATTTTCCATGTAGCACTTTAGGCTCGGGCCTAGGGCTCGTAAATTCTTGAGGCCCGAATTATGAGACTTAATAATCGGACTTTGGATTTCTTTTAAGGATTAAGATTAAAGGACTAAGAAGGACTAGGATTAAACCTTCTTAAACCTTTTATCATTTCTCGGGTAGCTTACGAATGAAATCGCGATAGAAGTATGGCGTTTTCGAGGCGAAATAGCCATTTTCGTACATCTTCAACTTTCGTGAACAAAGGTTCTCCATTTAATGCTGATTGCATGGATTTAAATCATATTTAAATACTTGGTAGTCAGCAGGACCATGTCTGGCGAATACGCCACATACAGGAGAATTTGCCAGCCTATAGTGAAGATATCTGTGTTCAACACCTTTTGCGAAGCAACAAGAAAAAGTAAGTCATAAGTTAAAGGAATTGACCAAAAGTCAGTTTGATCAATTCGTTTGATTGAACAGTAGTTTCTTTCATTTCAAAACTGGACAAAATGAAATGACGTAAATGGTTCTTATCAATATCCATTTCTTCGATGGACATTGCACTACCCAACTTACGACTGAAACTTTAGGCAAATAAAAATCAGCGGCTAGCCCACATATACCCAAAACGGGAAAAACTCATTGAAGTATGGTTTTTAATACAACTAACTACAATAGAGAGAACCTATTCACACACCTAATATTTAAGAAGCACTTTCCAAGATCAGAAGTTATATGCTTCAGTTATACTGAACTCCGAGAAATGGCACCACTGAAAAATGGGATTATTATTTAGTATGAAAAACTCAGAAGATTCGTCTCAAACATCTGCACGATATTTTCTCTATTAGTTTGCGAGCTACAGTTGCTTGAGTGATGCTACTATTGATGTTTCCAAAACAATGGATCAAAAACGATTGCATGCAAATGAAAATGTCAGTTTCTTCTCAGTTTCTGTCAAATGAGTTAATGTCAAATGTTAAAGAGAGTGTTGGGAAAAAATTACGATTGCAATTTCTTCCGTCGAATCAAGCTAAAATTCAGCAATTACTTTTGAACAGAAACATTAAAAAAAATGTTCATCAGGAAACTCGAACAGAACCTAGAAATAAATTTTATTGATTTCACTTCCTTAACATTTCCATCCAAGTTTTGTATCAGAATTTTCAACAACTACAAATAAATTTTCTAGGTTCACACGGAGCTATTATTGATACAGAGAATAGGGAGGTAAACATTTTAAAGCGACCGGAATCTCTGTTCATGAATTAAAACTTCCACAAAGTCAGAAAAAATCAAGGCCTGTGCTGTATGGCGGGCCTTCGTCGGCATCTAAAACGTCTTCAGGCTGTTCTGTAATTTCTATAAAAGGACATACTTAAGACAATATAATCAAACGGTCTTTGTGTTTTCTATTAAATGATTTTGAAAGTAACTCAATATTTTTTTGGTCAAACTATTTAGACGAAGAGCTGCCTACATAAATTTTATATGACTCGGTGCAAGCGAAATTTTTTTTGAAAAGGGTTCGATTATTACCGGCAAAATGAAAGCCGGGGTCGTTAGAAGTCCTCCTGGTAGACCAATGCGTGGGTGGGTGGTAGAATATGTAACTTTATTGAAAAAAAAATGATAAGGTGCACAGCTGAAAATTTGTGTAATTACCGAAGACAGTATACGAATGAAGGAAAAAATCCGTCAGGAAAATTTCGCTTGCACCGAATTATGAATTTACGTCATGAATTCTTTATCTCAAAATATAAACAAATACGACAGAGAAATATATAAAAAATAATAATAAGAAGAAGAATAACAAAATTTTAAAATTTAAAAACAGTAGAATCAAATTCATTTGAAATCAGAAAAGTTGATAAAAGTCTATAAGTTCACGGAAAATTCTGTATATATTGGGAAAAATGCGAAATTTATAAAGTAGAAAAGTCAGATAATTTTAAAACTTTAATAAATTTGGATAATTTTATTTGAGTTCAAAAATTTCGAGAGATTCAGACAATTTTGAGAGATTTGGATAGGTAATTCAGGAAAATTTTCAAAAAAAAAACATCAGATTCAATTAAAATCAGAAAAATATAATATAAATAAGGAAACTTTTAAATTTGTCAAATGTTTGTAACATTGTCTGACTTTTGTTCAATTTTCCGATTTCTGTAAAATTATTCTATTGTTAGGATATTTATAGCATTATTTTTAAGATTATACGAATTTTCCAGGTCCATGATTTTGCATTAAATATTCGTGTTTTTTTTTCGAACTTTTCATGCATATTTGCTGTTGTCAAGATATTTTTTAAAGCATCATATTCGTTTTATTTTTTTACTCCGTGGAATGCAGAAATACTGATGCCGAAACTAGCTTTCTAATTTGAGATATTAGGTAAGGAAACTTCATTAAACAAATTTCATTGTCGAATTTTTCGGACCGAATTTCAGAGGAATTGGAAGTATAGATTTAATTTTTAAGAAAGCGCTTGTTATAGAGTTCTATTTTAAACGATCATTGTGTATGATAAGGATTTTTAATAAAACTGATTTTATAGATCGGCTTTATGGAATTTGAAATGTATATTCGATGTCCTGGGGAGTATATGGTATTTTAGAAAAAAAAATGCAGAATAAAGCTAGGTCAATGAAAAATCTCAGATTATATAATTAAATGTGTATTACCCTTTTCATAAATATAACAATGTAAAAGCTGTGTACGTGCAAACATGAGTATTTAGAGTTTTAATAATTATTACTAATATAATAATACCGAACAATATTTTTTTAACTTTTTATTTTATCAGATGTATTAAAAATCTTTATAATACAAATTAAATTCTTTTTTGTTCTACTACACAAATTAAAAGTCAATATTCGATAATAATAATTAATAATTGTATAATAATAAAATATCATGACTCTGAATATACTATTGAAATTAGACTCTTGCTATTGGTCGACATTTCAAATAACCAGGCCAAGGGAAAATGTTAGATGGAAAAAGTCAATTCAAGTTGTAGCGAATTAAAATGTCTATTAAAACTATACCGAATCATGGGATATAATTTGGTGAATGCATTACAATTACACCATGTGATTTGTTGGAAATTAGTGTACATACTTTAAGTAAACATTGTATATGTAATGCATATAACTGCATTTTATATATAGCTACCATATATACCTATTGCTTTGTTATTAATTATTTAATTGTATTGATATTAATATTAATGTATCCTTAGTGTATTGTAAGTTAATCATATTCATGATCACTTAACCATTATTTTATAATCGCATAGGGAATAGTAAGTATAAGTAAATAGGCAAGTGTTCTTTTAGAAGAAATAAATTCTATGCAATGCAATTTTACCTCAGTGTTAAATTTCATATAAATTGCTTGGTTAATAATTTATAAAGATATAATAATTATGATATTTATCTAAACTATAAAAAAAAAATTGTCTTGTAAGAAAATATTTATTGGAAAATGGCAAGCCATGCTGTGATGAAAAATGAAAAAATCCATCCCATAACCTCCCATAATCTAATCATAATATTTTAATAAATTGATCATATTTTGTATTTCATTCAGGTGAAATATGATCCATACTACTAATAGAATGGTCAACAATAAAAGATAAATGGGTATCGACCAAATACGGACTATAAAGGTAATAAATACGTCAAAAAAATTGATCGATTATTGTACGCGATAATGGTAAAATTTATATACTTTGTGTTGTTAAATTTTCAATGAAATTTCCATGTGTTCAAAACAAACATCTGAATTATTCAGTAGGTGGTTATGTCCAAATTTGATAAATCGAGTGTAAAATTGGGAACTAACTAAAATCGTTTGTTTGCTATGAACATTTATTGAGATGTTATTAATAAAATTAGATGACAGAATTCAGGTAGTTAGAAAGTAGGAAAAATATTTTTTTTGGATATTTGCACTCGATATAAGGTTATTTAGATTCCATCGATGATGATTAATTAAAAGAAATAATTAAATTTCAGGTATATCTACTATATATTATTTATTTATATAATTGAAAATCTAATATTATCTACATAAGTATTGATTTAAAGTCAACCAATAAAATGTAGATATACTTAGACACATTTTAACAGCCGTCAACTAAATATAAAACTTGTTTTAGTTTTCTGATATATCCTCTAGTTCGCCATATTAAATGCCAATAATGTGAGTTAAAACATCAATTGAAATATGTATGAATATTTAATATCTATAAAATACTAAATTTACCGAGTGTATAACTGAATTCTATACACCGTATGTCTGGTCTAAAACAAAAACTCATAACTATTCTAGAATTCAGGGGGTAAATATGAGATTTTGCTTTAGATTGAAAGTATTTGGTACGTCCTATTAATAGGATATTATTGCGAGTATAAAGTTTTTCAAATGCATGTCTATCTAGAAATTTATCATTTAAAGAATTACTTTAATGATATGATTTTTCATACCAAGACAATAAATTTGTATAAAATGACACTTTTGTAAAGCCGGTCCGATTTAAAAATATTTATTTATTTATGTTATTTTACAGTTGGCTATTTTATATGGATTAATGATTATAATTATTCTAAAATAATAATAATTATTGAAATTGTTGTGAAAACTATGTAAAACATATATAGGAAATATCAGAAACCAGTTATATAAGACAATATATACTAGCCAAGTCTGCCAAACTTCCAACTTGAATTTTAACGCCCGTAAGACTTAAAATTCTGTTAGTCATTCTGTTGTTTCTTAACTCGAAATAACTTTTATGCTAACATTGCCTAACTCAAAAACTGTAAATTATTCAGAGAATGGAAATTTGAATATTTGAGACAATTCGATAAATAGACAAAACTACTGAAAATAGGAAAATTTCGTCGAAATGGGAAATTTTATAAATGTCGAAAATTTCAGAAAAATCAGCCAATTTTATATAAATCAGGAAATTTTATGAAAATCGGATAATTGTGGAAATTGCAAATTTTTTCGGGAAAAGAGATTATATGAAGATCGTAGGAAGCAATATTTTCGGCAAGACTTTATTGAGTGAAAATATGGCAGACATATTTAAATATAAATATATATTTTGTGTAGGTGGAGCCTGAGCAATCAGAAGCCCATAAGCTACGAAATCTTCCAAATTAAATTTAAATTTATCCAGGCTATTTTCGGATATTTTATATTTTTTAACTCGGTCTACTAAGAACGTTTTTAGAATAATAGCTAAACAATTAACATACTATAGTTGTTAACAGGCCTTACAGTTATTTTCCGAGAAACGAATCCAGAATTCACTTAAGTCCCTCACAAATAATCCCTCAGCGATAATCTTTGTAGATGTTAATTTAAAGAAATTATATTATAGCTCATTAAGGTATCAGACGAAATTTCTTTTAAGGCAGGGGTTTTCAAACTTATCCTGCCTGCGCCTCCCTTTTAGCTGAACAATGCCACTATTCTTTTCATATATTCTTTTCATATTCCATTATTCTTATAGGCTTGAAAGCACGCAAATTGCAATAAAAATTTCTTTCAAGTAAGATATCAAATTAAAGGTAATTAAATTACCTACAAATTCTTCGTCAGTCCGCTCAGTAATTTCGCTACAATTGAAGAAAAGGCGGAAAGTAATTTTTGCTCTTACAATTGATATCGAAAATTCACTAAACCGATGAGAAAAAGTATTGAGAAAGTCAAAAAATACTCAGTTTATAATTTTTTGACGTGGAGATGGTATAATTGTATAAATAATGGAAAAATTTGAAAATATTTACTGAATAAAAATGGGAAATAACTGTCAACTTTGAAGTAAGCTTTCAATAAGCTTTCGACACTTTTGAAGTTTATTTTGGGAAAATGCGAAATTCCAAAATAAACATCAAACGTTATCAAGATAGAAAATAGATTTTTGGACATACAAAATTAGGTTCGAGACTTAAAGATTAGTAAGCTCAGCAAGAGCTTATAATGGTTTCAGAAAGCTTTTAGCAAAAATTTCAAATTTATTTTCAATTTAATAAACCGGATAAAAATTGGATTTGAAATTATAAAAACGAAATTTAATTTAATTTCTTTTGAGCAAATGTGAAATTTAATTATAGGATCGTTATACCGATAAAAAATAGATTTTAAGGCGTGCAAATTTAGGTTCGGAACTTAAAGTGTTCATTGAGCTTAAAATGGTTTGGGAAAGTTTTTGTGCAAAATCTTCATATAGCATTTGAGTTTAGTGAATCGGATTAAAATTTTATGCTAAATTATATAACATAAAATTTGAATTTTAAGCTTTCAAAGAGCTTACCGAACTTATAAAACTTTTTTTGTGAAATTTTAAAATTTCGTTAAACGACAATTATTTGGGTAGAAACAAAATTTTAAAACTGAAAAATAAGTTTCGGGAAATAAAACTTTATAATTAAGTAAATTAAATAATTAACTAGAATAATTGGTATGAGAAACATAACAAAATCATATTTATTTAATAATTTTCTTTTCTCTTTTATTTATATAATATTTTATTATAAATATTTTTTTAATTAAATAATAACTTGATTTGTTGAGTAGCTCCCCATATTTTAGAAGGTGTGCTCTGCGCCTTCTGCTCATTAGACAGTACTCCATTGTAACACTATACGTAAAGTATAGTGGCATCTAGGTCACAAAAGATGACGCATAGTGTAATTAGTACAAAAAAGACGCTGCGTGTATGATATATTAGGGTGGTCCTTAGCAGGGGTGTTTTCGAATTTCTTTGCTCCCAGGGGCTCAAATGCTTCCAAATTGATA
>JANTOP010029093.1:0-11979 GCA_027564815.1 Symmerus nobilis | reverse complement strand
ACGGCACACAAAAAAGG
Source organism: Symmerus nobilis (assembly GCA_027564815.1). Lineage (NCBI taxonomy): Eukaryota > Metazoa > Arthropoda > Insecta > Diptera > Mycetophilidae > Symmerus > Symmerus nobilis. Next base: position 11,962 of record JANTOP010029093.1, on the reverse strand, counting down.
TGCAAATGCGTTTGCAACCAAGATGGTGCATATGTGTTGCAAACGTTTGCGACCCATATGCATCCGCAAAAATTGTGGTAGTACACGATATGCAACCATTTGAAACGAATTGTGACGTCAAAATGACCAACAACCATTTATATGCCGTGTACTATGGCCATTATATCTCAACTATTTAAAAGCAAAATTCTTCTTGTGCCGTATCCGGTACATAGTGCTTCGTCTACCTGCAGGATGTCTTTCATATATTATCAGCACGGATTTTGACTGTCTTTACAGTTCCATGTCTGCTATGCATTTCATAACTCGACCTATCTTATAGATTATTCTCATATAATATTTAGGAGTATAAACCTTTAGGGCAGAGGAAATATCCATAAGTTGAGCGGGTTTTTTAAAAATGTAAGAAACTCTCAAAAATATTCATTTTTTTTTCGTTGCTTAATTCAAAATCCAATTAATATTTTTTAATTTCCTCTGCCTTAAATGTTTACTTTGGAGGTAAGAACATGTGTTCAAAATTTCAGAGAAATCGGCCCAGTAATTTTCTAGAAAAAGGTACATGAAAATCAGGTATTTTGTATGGAAAATGGTTGAGAAAGTGAACCCCTAAAGAATTACGAAGAAAAATTTAGAAGAATATTATCATATGGATCTAAATTTCGCTAATTTTCGAAGAAGGGGGATAGATCCGAATTTCTGATAATTCCTTACATGATTTCTTTAAGATAGTTCTTCGATCCTACATGGATATCTCATCACATTGTCTGAAAGACAAGAAAAAAAAATCAAATTCCACCTACAAAATTTATTTTTGTATTGGAGTATAAAGAAGAGACCTCTGATCTCATTCTATTGCCAATTTTAAAGTAAAAATAATTGTAAGTAAAATAATAAAAAAAAAAATGTTTTCTTCCAAGTTCACTAAACTTTGCCTTTATATAGTTTTTTTTTTTTTTTTAATAATGAAGTAATAAATACACATACGTGCACTTGTGTAACAAATTCGAATAGAAAAATTATATATAAAATGCGTGAAGGCATTTAAATGGATTTGGACATTTAAAAATTAAAAGGTCTCTGGGGAAGGTGGGTCGAATATTTATCATCACATTCGGTCGCGTTATCTGTTTGTTGAACAGAATCAGCTGATTACCTTAAATGGTTATTTACTAATTTTTAAGTCGATAATTATACAAGTATAAGTATGCGTCTACCTAAAACTCATTAAAAGAAAGAAATTGTCATACTTAATTGATAACACGTGTATTTTAGATAATATTTATTTTTAATAAAATTAAAAATGTTAAATGGAAAATAAAACAATTAAACAATTTATTTAATGGTTTTTTTATTAATTCAATTTATTTATTCCGTTCCTGAAATCAAATTTTAACACAAAAAATAGCCCAATAGCATTTCCGGCCCTGAATATATTGAAAACTACAAGTCGATAATTAAATTAAATACAAACAAATATTAAAATAACTATTCCTCTTATATTAGTCTTACTACAGAGGCGTCAACGTTGGATTTTCCGAGATTAAGATTTTATAATTCTATAATCAAATAAAAAACACTCCTAGCCGCCACATTATTATTCTATAGATAATAACTAATTCTGTTAATTTTTTTTTAAATATCTAATCGGTGAAAATTATGGGTTGTCTAGACACTAGAAGAAGTCACTTATGGATTGCAGCTCGCGACTATGCTACGATCGTAAACTATCCAGAATTCTTCTTCTTCTTTAAACCCTCTAGTCCCGACTCCTTTCGATTTCGATAAAAATTTGTTTCGCCATGCGACTTACAGTTCCGAATACAGGGTACCTCAAAGTGTCGTATTTTTTGCTAAACTATCGGGATTTGCGTCTTGTTCCAATGCTAATAACTCCTAAACGGCTCATTCGATTTTCTTGTGTGATATATCAAATAGGCAATTATTAAAAAAATTTGTGAAAAAAATCAGTTTTTTCAATTTTTCACCCCCTCCGATAGAGCTAAACCGCTCCCCGCCTCCCAAATATTTTTTTTTCCAAAGCTCTAATTTTAATACATATCATTTCATCAAATTTACATCGATAGGACAGTTTTTCACTGAGCTATGGCCGTTTAAAGATTGACATTGGGAGTGGGAGTCGATGACAGTCTTTATGGACATAACTTAGTGGAAAATAGTCCTATCGATGAGTTTCACCTAACTCTTATCGAAATCGAAAGGGGTCAAGACAAAAATCACCTCTTTTTCTTATTAATCTCTTAATCTCAAGAGTTCATTTCATTCTACATATCCCAACATGTCCGTTAACAGAAAATCTATTGTAGAATCATTTAATTATGAGACTAACTCTTTACTTAATGAACTATTTGCAGGCGTGGCTTTGGGATTGACAATTCAGTACAGGTTATTATTATTAATTTTATTGATTTTCGATCCGTCATTTACATCTATACAAATTTTTAATGATTTAATATTCTTCAATGTACTTGTAGTACATGGTTAGGCATATAAATATAATATAGATAAGGTAAGAGGTGGTTGACTATTTGTATGTATTTCTTAAAACCTCGGATGCACGGAATGCCTTTAATCCGTGTACATACAAATTTGTACATTAAAATGTGCATGCGAATTAAGAGGTACAAGGAAATGTGGTATCAAGCACATATGAAAGAATGTACTGATCGAGGCTATTTTCCAAATTTACTTGTAGTATTGACTTCTAGGATACTAGCTATAGGTACTGGAATTAATGCAGTGGCGTGCGGTCTACATCTCCATAAGATGTGCAGAATTTTATGACCCTTTAACAAAATGTTACAGCCTTTATCATACGCGTATTGCCGCTATTCAAGAGAACATTACTCAATGCTGTTACTAGAGTGCATGCCGTATAGTTTTTCGGCCAGAAAAAAATGTAAAATCGCAGAAAGTTGCTTTGACGGTTAGGTAAAAATAGAAAAATTAAATATTTCAAAAAAGTTGACATTTGTCTAAAGGAAAATAAATTCGTAAAGGCTCGCACAGAGAAATTTGAATATCGGACATTGCGACATTTATTCGGGGTTTCCCGATAATTTTCTTCGGATCGAGAAAAATATAATAATGCAGGAAGTTTGTAAATTAGTTGAACAAAAATACAAAAATATCAAAACTAAACTTTTCGCGCAAAAGCTCTGTAAAAACTTAAAAGCTCTCGATAAGCTTCATTTTTCGAACCTTATATTTACGTTTTAAATTCTATATTCTGTCCAAATAACGATCTTTTACGAAATTTCAAATATTTCCAAAAAAAAACTTCAAAAATCTCGAAAGCTCATTGAAAGCCTAAAATTAAATTTCATTTTATATTATTTGAAATCAGACTTCTATCCCATTCATAAAATTTAAATGTAGTAAGGAACTTTCGGAGAAAGCCTATCTAAACTATTAAAAGCGCAATGAAAGCTATAAGTTTTAAAGTTAATTTTTCACGTTTAAAAACCTGCTTTGTATCCAACGACCCTTCAACGAGATTTCAACCTTTTCCAAATTGAAACTCAAATAGTTTCGAAAGCTCATTGAAAGCTTTGGAATCTAATTTTTATTCGATTCATTACATTTAAATAAAATATGAACATTTCGCTAAAAACTTTCTCAATCCATTGCTAGCTTAAAGAAAGCTTTAAGTTTCGATCATAGTTTATTACGTTTTAAAACCGCTTTTCTATCCAGATATCGTTCCTTTCACAAAATTTCAAATTTTCCGAAAAAAAAATGTTTCAAAAATCTCGACATTGAAAGCATGTATTTATGCGAAATTTCAGGCCGGCAAATGAATTTTTCAATAAAGGGCAAACAGGGACAAAGAACGCCTTCATGATTATTCAATCCAATTCATTAAAGCTTTCGTAGAGATTTTAATCTTCCGCGGAGCTTTTTAAGGAAGTGGTCCGATTTCATTTAAGTTATTTTCTGACAAGGGCAGGATACGGATCATGCGTGACCGAATCGATCCATCTTTGGTACACGTGTAGGGCATAACCAATATTATAACAGGTGCAAGTAGCAAGACGCAATGCTCAGCCGTTTCCGAGAAATTAATTAATTAAAAATTCCACTGCGCTTATGTGCCTTCTGTGTTAGCGAAAAAATAAGTGAGTTCGTGGCGCAGTGGCAAGAACCCCGGTTAGTAATTGCGAGATCCGAGATTGCTGGATCGAATCCCACCGATGAACGTTTTTTTTTCCAAATATTTTACAAATTAACGTGTCCGAATCAAATTCAATAAATTCTTTTATTTAGCGGGAACAGTATTCTGAAATAATCAGAATAGGGTATAGGGCAATAAGTGACCCTGATCTGTGGAAATAAATTCAAGGATTTCGTGAAAAATTAGAACATTTTTTAAGAATCCGATAACTTAGACATTTAGTGACCGAAAAGATATTAATAATGCTAGAAAATGGTGGGCCTTCGGTCAAGAAATTATTAGTGTTAGAAAATCCACTTTCCAATAATTTTTTTTTCTAATAAATAGCCATATTCGATCTTTTGATATTTTTTGCTCTTCTAATTCTTAAATTTCCTAATTTTTATTTTCCTGGCCGTTCCAACTTGACTCTTTCGATTTAAAATTTTAATAAAATTGACCAGCTTTCACTCCAATATTTCTTATTTCTATTTTTAAGAAGTTCCAAAATTTTGTTGCTTACTGTTCAAAATGTTACCTTTTTTGATACTTTTCTCTGGGAATATCTGAAAAAAATGGCTGATTGTGATTGCTATGTTTGTAATTTCATACGAAATTTATAGTTGAAATTACACAAACCACTATACAATAAAGCGATATTTTAAGACAAGCAAAGGCAAATAGGTACCAAAATTCAATGAAACTAATAAAGGTATAGTATGCAAACCTCATGAAGATATTGACCACACGCTGCTGATTAGGCAGAATCTATGACTCGAACAACAATTAATTTTTCAGTAATTTGATCAGAAAATTAAATAGTAAGTACAAGTAAATCTATTTTGGAAAGGAAAAGGACTTATATAGGCATATACAATATAGTTAATTGATTGGTGTCCCATTTCTTATGAGCTATTAATTTTATTGCTTTCAATTCATATGTTGCTATTAAGTTAACCTCTCATTGAAGCATTAGCCAATTTGAACCACTTGAAAATCCACATTAGGCGTAGGTTAACCCATTTCTCCAAGAGTTTGCTTCAACAGCTCAGTGACGTATGGTTTAACGCGCAGAAGGCGCAGAACATATTTTGTATCGATAGATCGAACCTGCCTTGAATTATAAACAGACAATTATGTGTCTAATTGACGAGTTATTCAGTTCTGTAGAATTTGACCTACTAGTTTCTAGCTCTGATGTGGAGATTTATCAGTAGAATCTAATGTCTTTTTTTAAAACAGTCAAAAGCAATAAAAATCTGTTAAAAAAATAGGAATTTTGGAGCATAACTAGCCCACTTTTCCCGATTTTCTCTAATTAATCGGAAATTTTCCTTGAAATTGCCTTAGCTCCAAATGTTCCCCTATTTTGATTGAATTTTTACCGACATTTTTCTGAAATTGTCGCTTTTGTCCTCACACTTTCCGCATCTTACCGAAATTTATCCGAATTTTTCCCTACTTTCCAGTATATCGACTTCTTCCTATTTTTTTAAATGTTTTCTCAACTTTTCTGACCTCTATTCCTAGAAAATTTGGAAACTTTTCGGACTTTTCCAACTATATCGATATTTTTATAAAGTTATTCTGATTTTCTCACATTTTCCTGAGACTGTTAGATTTTTCTCGAGTTTAGCGTTTTCCGACGACGTTTTTTAGCTTTCTTTTAAAATTTAGTAATTCATTTTACTTTTCCTGAATATTTCCCGCATTCGGAATTTCACAAATGACAAACCAAATTTCAGATAAAACAACCAAACAGATAGGTACCAAAATATACATAGATGTTAACATTTTGTTAAGGTCATAAGATGCTGCTACAGCTGGTTAGAGAAATATGTCTAGTAATTTTTTTAAGCTTTTTGGGATTGCTCCGAAGGGGTAATCAATCAATTAATTACTTAAAAATCTTCAATTTTTATGTTGAGAAGGTCAGTGGTGGAAGTTTGTCTGCTCGATTAAATATTCATGCATATTTTTATCTGCTCGGAGGGTTTTTAATCGATTCTACGGGAGCAAACTTCCATCACAGTAAGAAAAAAAGGGAAATGATAATTTTCGATGGTTTCTTGCGATTAATAAAATCTGAAAATTATTTTAGGATGACCCAACTCCCGCCGTTGAGCCGTAATTATTTATTCTGGAAAGAATATAATTTGAAGGAATTTTATTTTAATTAAAACCTGAATTTCCCTTGTCATTAATGGTTGGTTACGCTCTTATTTAGTTAGACCTTGTTTCTGGAGATTTTTAATTTAATTAAATATAATTTCTAAGGAATTTGAATTTAATTATCTATTCGCTAGTAATAGATTTTCTATTATTTTTAATTTAAGCTTTTAGGTCGTCCTTGAAAGCAGGGTAATATTAAGGAATTTTAAAGATAAAAATTAAATCGTTAATCGTCATTATGAATGGGGTAGGAATCACAGAATTTTAATTTAAAAAGACATGATTTTATCTCGGATGAATTGTTAAGAAAAATTGATAATATTGAATTTAACCGAATTAATAGCAATTAATTGTAATAAAATATTTAAGTTAAATTTAGGTTGATTTAACTACAAATCGGGAAGATTATTAAGATTGATTTACTATAAAATTCAGCAAATTTTTAACCAACATTTTTATATTTCAATTTTGGGGAAAAAATATCTAAATTTCATTTCTGCGAATAGATTTCTGATGTTTTTCGATTGAAATAAAAACTTTTGGGCTTTTGGCTTATTTAATTATATCCAATCCACCCACATTCTAGTAATAATCAAATTGATATTGCTAAATATGCGACATAGATGGATAATAAATGATACATTTGAACTGCAACAAGTTCCATTGCAAATGAAATCGTTCCTGTTGAAACCCATGTTTTACCTCTAAAAAGAACATATCCTACGTAAAATTTGGTCCCAGGATATATTATTTTAAAATCTCAAATTTTACCGATATTCTTTCCGTAAAATATTCACGTAAAATACACGTTATACATATATAGCGGTGGTATCACGGATTACATTAGACCAATTTGTAGGGTCAATTTGACCATTCCTATCCTTACCATCAACGGAGTCAGGATAGTCAACGTTAACCATTAACGGAGTCAGGATAGTCAGGAGTTCTAAGATCTCTTTTTTCAGTAATGGTAAGCGTTACAAATTACAGTTACAAATCTACAATTTTACGGATTATTTTATCGAGTTTAAACCAACTTCTGGTTTCAGGACTAATTTACAGAACAAAATTGACCAAGTTTTAGGTGAATTATCTAAATACTGATTATTTCTATAGAAATTAAATGATTTAAATTCAGTGACAAAATTTTATTGAATAATCGGAATTTATATTTAAAATTAATTAATATTTAAATTTCAACGGTTTACCAATATCACAAATTTCAACTGTCCTTTGAGAACCAGGTTTTTATGGTCTCTAACTGAAATGATAAAAAATCTTTACTAAAATTAATCCTTGGGTAAGTACATATTTTAAAGTATAAGGAATCGATTACCTTGTGGCGTGCGGTCAATGTCTCCATAAGATGTGCAGAATTTGTGTGCAGATTTCGTCGGCCGGAAAAAAATGTAAAAACGCAGTTGCTTTAACAGTTATAGGTAAAAATACAAAAATTTAATATTTCGAAATATAGTTGAAATTTATCTCTAAGAAAAATATAAAATTCGTAAGGACTCTTACGAATTATTTTCTTCGCATCCATAAAAATGTAGAGGCAAGAAACCTCCAAATTAGTTGGGGGAAAATACAAAAATATCAAACCTGAACATTTCGTTCAAAAGCTCTGCAAAAACTTAAAAGCTCCCAGAAAGCTTAATTTTCCGAACCTAATTTTTTACGTTTTAAAATCTTTTTTCTATCCTAACAATGATCCTTTAACGAAATTTAAATTTGTTTCCAAAATAAAGCTTTTAAAACCTCCAAAGTTCATTGAAAGCTTAGAATTAACATGTTATTTTAAATAATTTGGAATCGAATCTCTATCCGATTCATTAAATTTAAATGAAATATGGAAATTTTGGCAGAAAGCTTATTCAAGCTATTAAAAGCACAACCAAAACTTTAAGTTTCAAATTTAATTTTTAACGTTTAAAAATTTATTTTCTATCCAAATACGATCCTTTAAGAAGTATTCAAATTTTCCCAAAAAAAAATTGTTTAAAAAATTTCGAAAGCTCGAAAGGTTAAGATTTTGTTAATATTTCAGGTGTGCTCTGCACCTACTGCGAATTAGACGCGTCCCACTGCTGTATTGTTTCTTTAAGGACTTTTAGTAGTTATTTATTTAACCCTAAGGAACGTTAAAGATTTTTTCGTTACATTCAGCTGGCTATATATCGTCAAATTGCGTTACAGATTAGTCAGCTTTTTGCAGCTGTAGTATTTTATATCGGTACTTGACAACATGTACCTGTATTGTTCGATATTATACGAGACGTTACGTTAAATGATTTTAATTGATTAGAATTAGATATTTTTAAAGTTGGAACCAGGAAAGGGTCAGTTAGAGCCAGTTTTTAGATGGATTATACTCAGAAAAATTTTCCTTCGATATGTAGTAGATTGAGAAAATTACTTGAGATTCAGATATAATTAACTTTATGTTTTGACGAGAAATTTCTTTTTCTGGAAAACTTTCGTTTTACTTCTGCTTTTCAGGTGTCGGTACAATAAAAGTTTTTAAACCGAAGAAAATAAATCGAATCGTTGAATATTGAATTTGAATTCTATTTGAATCCTAATAGTAGAAATTGAATTCTAATAGAATAAATTCACCGAACAATTTATTGATTATCAAAAATTAATTTTCTCCTAATCGATGACCAAAATTCATAGCCATTAAATTGTTCAGTGAAGGAGACTGTATATTTTGTGGAATATAAGGGTAAACTGGTAGTACATAAAATAAATACTTGATGGAAAAATATTTCTCACGTTCGTTTGGTCCATCGTATATTCAACATCTTATTATATAAGAAAAGTAATACTAAACTGGACTCTTAGAAATAACGATTAAGAACAAAAAAAAAAATTTTATGATCATAAAAAACTGATCATCCAAAGGAAGAATAACAAAGGAAAATTAAATAACAAAATCCAATACCGAGGTTTTTGCCTACATATACTACATATCTCAGTATATTATATCCTATATTGGTTTTAAAATTTGTTAGCCGGTTATGTATTATATTAAATCAAGTCTTTTTCGAAATTCCTTGGTACAAATTTTTCTGCTCCTCCATATACAATACAAAATTTTTTCGTAGAACCAGTTTTGCAGATAAAAACTATAAAGAATAATCAGGAGGTAAAAAAACAAAATAAAAATAAAAAGAAGTAATAATTGAGAAACATAAATGAATTCCGACTTTACCCATAATAATATTTTTTAAGTTACTTAAAATCAGTTTATATAGTTAACCAGTTCACGATGAATAAAATCAGTTTATTTAATTACAGTGAGAAATTTTTTTGTTTGTCCTAACCTAACCTCACGTATTTTTTTAATCCTGTGATTCGATTCGAGTAATGCGCTCACCATAGATTCAGATCGTATTTTTTATCATCGTCAGAGAAAGTTTCGGAAATTAATTTAATTATCTTATTAAACTCCTGACTTGAGTTCAAAAATAATACTTAGGACATACCGTACAAAAATTCGAAATTTTACAAGTACCTTATAGTTGTCCCCCATCGAAGCTTTATTTAAGTTTGCCTACAGAAAGAACGGTGATACATTCATGATTTTTGTCATTAGGTGTGTTCTTCACACACATCTACTGCTGTTCTCTGTAAAAATACCACAATATTTTAATTAATAATAATAATAAAAGAAAACGAAAAGCTTTGGAGAAGAAAAAAACAGCTGGATTTTGTTGTATATATATCGGCGATAAATGAGACTGCGTAACCGCTGATTAAATAATTTGCCAGGCGAGCAGCACCATTCGCTTTGCTATTATACAACAATTTCGATTGAATGGCAACTTTTTTTTTTTTCGTTTTTGCGATTATTTTCTTGTGTGTACGTCAATACTTCTCGATATAATTATATAAATAAACGACTTCAGTCGATCGGCTTATAAGAGAGCTGAGTATATAGGGGGTTTCACTTTTTTCCTTATGCCCATAACGCCAGGCTAGGATGTCAGAAGATGTAACGGCTTAAGGCGAAATATTAGATATCTTTCCTCTATTTAAATCTAATTTTAAGAATCGAAAAATCAACCACCCTGCAAAACGCGTCATCTAAATTAGAAAGGCTTTGAACTTAGAATTTCCCATTATACGAACGAAATAATTGTTGATAACAAATAAAGTTTTTTTTTTGCAAAGAGTGTGGTGTGCCAATCTTTAAAACTCGAGACTTTTTCTCAATGGGCACCATATGAATAGGTTGTCAGGGTTCGTATATTCGTATCCGGTGTACAAAGCTCTGATACGGTAGAAAAATGGCAAACATAAGGAGTTTATAGGGAGGGAGTACAGGTCTGCTTCTGAATGGGATGCTTGATTTAGAATGTCTAGAGGACTAAAGTGAGAGCGTATAAGTTTATGTATTAAACGTGCGGGTGAATAAACTCATATTTATTATATTGCCGGCAACTCTCCATCATGTAGTTTGGCGAGTAATCATGCGCTAAAATAATTTAAATATAAATAATTTAGACCTAAACAGCTGCATGAACCCGTCATTTTGCGTCTCTTGTGTTAGGAAATATTCGGAAAGTAGTCGGGAAAGATCGAGAATTGTTAGAAAAAATTCGGTAGTTCAGAAAGGTATGGAAATCGCAAGGAAAAAATCTGGAATGTTGATCGGAATTTGGGTATAGTCTCGACCATTATAAATTAATTAATCAGATCTTTAAATTAATTAATTGTTTATTTTAATTTAATTAATTATTAAAATTTATTTTTTAATAATTATTTTCCTTTTTCAAAATGTATTCTAATAAAAACTATTAAAAATTGGTGCCCAATAAACTGGTTGTTTTATTATTAAATACTTTGACGTATAATTCATTGAATTTATGATAATTTTAAGAACAATTTGCCCGGTCTGTCTAAAACCAAAACCCCCGTATAAAATCAATGGGAATTTTTCCACGAAGAAAGGCCATGAATTTCTTAATTTCGATTTTTGGCCGCATTTTAAAAATTAAATTTGTTGGATAACCTTACGAAATTTTTATGTAATTACGTTCCCCAGATCATCATTTAAATTATTTTACATCGAAATTTAAAAATTTAAATTTTTTCGGGAAATTACAGACATTGCCCCAGTCTTAAATTTTTTAATGTTTCGTCCCTTTATAAACGCTTATCAAAATTCGAGGGTTAATTTTTTCAAAAATTTCTCTTAATGAGATTTATTCAGTGATTATATAGAAATAATTTGGTATAATTAGATTCGTACAGTCCCGAAGGAAATTTGCTAGTTTTTCTTCGAAACTGGTCAACGAAATTTTGTATATGTTCAAAATGGGTTAAATTTTCGATCTTAAACCAATACATTTTGTTAAATTCATAAAATATTAGGGTAGGCAATAGACTAGGCTAATTAACCTGTATTTGGTATCATGCTCTCCCTACGAGCAGCTAAAAATGAAGTGGCTGATTGAGTATAATTACACTACTAAACAAGAATTTATAGTAGAAATAAATAATAGATGAAGTTGAAATTTCTTTAAAAAAAGCGAAAAAGGTAATTTTGTTTTACTTATTTTCGATCATAACAGCAATATCACTAATATTATTGGCACTTATTATACCATA
>JANTOP010029082.1:0-11980 GCA_027564815.1 Symmerus nobilis | reverse complement strand
GGGGGGGGGGGGGGGGGGGGGGGGGGGGGTGCAGAAGGCATGTAAATTTGTAGAAAAATTTCAAAATCCAGGAATGAACAAGAAGTCAGTTGCTTGTAATTTTATTCTAATCTTCGCAACTTGTCAGATTTTTCCCAACTTCAGATTTTTTCTCGACTTTTTTCCGAATTTTACTGAATTTTTCTGATTCATCTCGATTTTTAGACATTTTGACGATTTTCCTGCTTCAATTTATCTCATTTTTTCAAACACATTCCCAACATTTTCTTGATTTTTCAAAATATTTACTCGAACTTTTATTCGACTTCTCCCAAGAATTTGTCAGACAGCTCCTGGACCTCCTCAATTTCTTCCTGATAGTTTCGCTTCTTTTTCTTATTTTTTCAAACTTTTTTTGTGACTTTGCCCACAAGAGAGAGAGCCTTTTACCGATTATTTCTGAGCGTTTAGGAACTTTTTCCAACTTTCCATGGGTTCTTCCAACTTTTTCCGTCATTTTCGGAATTCGATGTCTGATTTTTCCCTCACTTTCTTTATATTTCATAAATTTTCTGATTTTCTCTTAATATTTCCTGACATTTTCCCGACTTCTAGACTTTACCGACATTATAGCGTCATTTTTCAGACTTTTACTCCACATTTCCCAAGATTTTGTAAGCGGATCGAATCGAACTTTTAACCGTATTTTTCTGCTTCTCCTGAAATAGGGATTTTCCCCGACTTTTCTTGATCTTCCCCGATTTTTCCGAATTTGCTTGATATTTTGCGGCTTTCTTCTGATGCTTTCCCAGATTTTTACCCGAATGCTCCTAACATCTTCTGATCTTCTGCGATTTTTTCCCTATTTGATGATCTTGATCCACTATGAACTTCAATATGACAAATTAGATATAAATTTTCTGGCCGGGTTTAGTAAACATATTTAGTATACAAATATAACATTTTTTTATATGAATCTGCTATTGAAATATGTTAGGTGGTGGATATGCGATGGGGTGTTAGAGATGAGGCCACGGATGATCATATGACTACCGAATTATGTATGAAAGAAATTGAAAATTGTCAACGTTTATCGATGGGACCAAATTTCGTTGTATTTTTGGGACAAAAATATGGTTATCGTCCCATACCAACATATATTCTATCTTCCGAATTGCAAATGTTACGTGATGAACTAGCCAGTATAAACATTGATCCAATTCTATTGGATACATGGTATAAGAAAGATGGAAATGCCGTACCCCCAATATCTGTATTACAACCGATCTCATCAATTTTGGTTAATTTCAATAATAAACGGGTACCGAAACTACAAGCTGAGGATCAAGCCATTTGGTGGGACACTCTAGCGAAAATGCAAAAATTGTTAAGAAAGGCGGCGGCATCCTTACTTACATCCGGAAAATTTGATAAGGATACGACCCATAATTATTTTATGTCAGGTAAGTCAGTAAATTAGAAATCAAGTAAGTTTACATATACTCTTGTCTTTTTTATCATTTCCATCATCTAGTCACTGAAAGGGAAGTTATAAATGGCATATTAAATGTACGTAACACAAAGAATCACTGTCTTGCCTATGTCCGTTACATCAATAACATCAATTTACAAAATTTGAAGAAAGCGTCATTATTCGTTGATATAATAAACCGCAGCCTGGATACTGAATCGTCAAAATTGCTAGGCAATTTGCGGGATGAACGATTACCAAACAAAATTGAATCGACTAATATTCAAAAGTATACCGTTGAATGGATCGGACGTGAAGGTTTGGACACAGAAACCCATGATGAATATCTGAATCACTTTATCGCTCATTTCTACAAGAACATCGTTAAACTGGTGGATCGAGCAATGCGAAAGGAAGATTCCAGTGCTCAGGGACAAATTGTAACGGAAATTCTTCAACATTTACACGCTTGCAATAATTCCGTTAAAGTGTTTTACGGTCGAGAAGATAGTTTGTTACACATAAAGAATTACATGTTCAACGATTCTGAGAAACCCCTCGTTTTTTATGGTGAAGGAGGATGCGGTAAAACATCGTTGTTAGCTAAGAGTGCTTCGTTATCATTAACCGATTGGTTTGCCAATTGTAAACCAATTATTATAGTTCGTTTTTTGGGCACAACACCCGATTCGAGTGCACTAACTCCCACATTAATTTCAATATGTCAGCAGGTACGCAACTTAATTTAGCTTTCTTCAATTAGTTTGCTGTTTATTTCCTGACTAATTTCAGATATCCTATAATTTTATGTTACCATTCGAAAATATTCCCGATGATTTGGTCCCATTGACGGCACATTTCAAACAATTGCTAACTTATGCTAGTCCAATGCAACCGTTACTTTTCTTTTTGGATTCGGTTGATCAATTGACAGGATCACAAGATGGAAATAATGTTTCCTGGCTACCGTCTCGGCTACCTGCGCATTGTAAGGTATGCATTTCACATTACAATCTTAAAAGTAGAAATAAGTTTTCATATTGTTCGTAATATTTTAATTAGCGTTATGCGGTACTATTAGTCACTCTGTTCAGATAAATCGTTACAATTTGTCTAAACGTTTGTTGCGTGCTTGTAATATACTTATTATATACCTATTAAAATCTGTAACAGCTTCCTGATTTTCGCTTCCGTAAATTCTTCAACAAATCCGTACTTTGTTCAACAAAGTTTCCTTTTTCCAGCACGATAACTTATTCCAGGTCCTCAAGGTCCTCTGACATTTGAAAAACTTTCTTATAGTACGATTGTGTCCAGCTCTCCAAAATAAGCAGTTACCACTTCGATTTCTTCATTTGAACCAAATCTCTTTCCCTGGAGCACATTTTCAAATATGGAAACAAGTGATGGTCGCTGGGGGTCAGATCTAAGGATCTAATCTAGGGATTACGTTAGGTGAGGACGCAATTCATAGCCTAATTGATCCAATTGCACCATCGATTTTATTGTGTGCATTGATTTGATTTGATTAATTGTGAGAGTGAGCGACACCCATCGCGCACATAGCTTTTCATATGCAAATATACTTGCCAATATGTGGCAGACACGTTCTGTTGATATTCTCTGTCAGCAATCTCTTTCACCCTCTCACTCACTCTATGAAAGCTATATATTGAGCGACTAGCAATAAATTTAAAAATCGGTAGAGAAGCGTTCATTTTTGAATTACATTTTATTTAATTACAAAACTGTGCATCGTTTGAGTTGACTGAATAGTGGCTCGAAGAAATTTAAATCTTCAGTTCAGATTATACAGTCCTTGGACTGCAGCCGAACTGTATATGAATGCGTACCTTAAGCCAAATTTAGTTACCCAAACGTATGATACAGGAGTGATTTACAATTCCATTATGTAACATAATATCAAATTACGTAGCAACGACTTAATGACTTTACTTATTAATGATCGTAGATAATTTTAACTTGCGCAAATGAGGAAGCAAATCAGTTGGTCTCACGAGACTATCACATTCTTCGCCGAATGATTGATGTGGACGATAATTTTGTTGAGGTAACAGCACTTGGTGAAGATTTGGCGATGACCGTTATTAAGATGTGGATGAAAACGGCTTGTCGGGATCTAAATAATTTCCAGTGGCGTTTAGTATCGAACGCCATTGCTAAATGTTCATTGCCCATATTTGTCAAATTGGTGTTTGCGGAAATATGTCGATGGCGAAGCTATACAAGACCACAAGAGACTCATCTAGCGTCAACCGTTATGGATTCTATTATGATGTTATTTGAAAGAATTGAAAAGCAGGTAAAATCGTTAAATTATTTCAATTAATTGGACGTAATAATGATATTTAAATTGTTTTCGTAGCATGGTCGAATTTTGGTATTTCATGCATTGGCCTATATTACCGCAGCTAAATCTGGGTTGTCGGAGAGTGAATTGGAGGATTTAATATCACTAGATGATAAAGTATTGGATGATGTTTACCAGTATCATTTACCACCAGTACGTCGAATTCCACCATTATTGTGGACGCGTATCCGTAACGATCTACCAAACTATTTGAGTGAAAGAGAAGCGGATGGTGTTAATGTAATGAATTGGTATCATCGACAATTTCGTGATACAGCTCGCGAACGGTATTTTAAGAATATGAATATGGCAACATATTTTCATTCATCGATTGCTGATTATTATTTGGGTATTTGGGGTGGTGGGGTACCGAAACCATTTAAATTTACAGAAGTACAAAGACATCGTTTCGGTCTAACGGATAAAGAAGGTTCAGCTGATCGTAAAGTTCCAATACAACCGTTAGCATTTATCAATAAAGAAGGTATCATTACCAGATATAATTTAAGAAAGGTTTGAAACTTATTTTTAAGATTTAGATAATTAAGATTAATCCAACTGATTAACTATATTAGTTTGGTGAACTCCCCTATCATATGATTAGATCGAGACGATTTCACGATCTCTATGAGCATGTACTATTCAACTATGATTGGTTGCATGCCAAACTATCTAGTTGTCCCCTGCAAGCTGTATTAGCCGATTTTGAGGATGCCTCAAAAAACACGGACGATAAGGATGCGCGGCGTGAATTAATGTTGGTGGCCGATGCTCTCCGTCTGGGTGGAGCAATTTTGGCAATATATCCCAATATGTTGGCACCACAATTAATCGGTAGACTATTACCAGAAATTGGTGGCAATCCAAATATTCGTATGCTGTTAAAAGTCTGTGATCACAATGGACCCAAAGATTGTGCGTTAATTCCATTAAACCATTGCCTACACACACCTGGTGGACCGTTGAAGGTGGATTTTAGACACAAGAAATAAATTGCCCGTAATAATTACGAGTAATAAATATTTTATATTTATAGTACTCGTTGGAAGGACATCAATTTGCTGTATTTGGATTTGTACTAACAAATGATCTACGGTATATGGTTTCAATTTCAACAAGGTTTATCACTTGGGACTTATCAACCTCCGACCTACAGCGCGATGTTAATCCCGGTATTGAGGGAATTATGCAACAGTTGGTCTTAAGTCCTGATAATAAATGGGCTGCAGCTTATACAAATAATAATCAGGTTAATTATCATCTGAATTTTTAATAGAGGATATGAATATGAAGTGAATCTCATTCTTTCTTTACAGTCAGTACTGCTAAATATGCTATCTAGTGAATTTGTGATTATTGATAATCCATTTGAAGACAAGCAACAAGTAACTGGTGTTTTTCTATTAAACAACAAGTAAGCAATTATAAATCTAATAAATCTTTAAATTATTTAGTATACTTGTATTTGACGTGCATTGTCCGAATTAACCAAAATGAATTATTAGAGCTAAGTATAGCTTAACAATGAAATAGCTTAAGAATAGAAGAAAACTTAATAGCTTACGGATTAAAAAATTCCGTATAATGCACCATAGTACAATATTCGAATTTGAGACATTTTGAAACTTGTAGATGGAGATTAAATAAATTTACCATGGGCACACTATTCGGGATTATACTCGGGATGAGAGACATAATCTGGTATACAGATAGTTCTAAGAGAAATGCAGGAGTCGGTGCCGGAATATATGGTAAAAAACGAAAATTTCAGTTTGCTAGAGCTTAAGACAGATAAAATTCTGTATATCAGGAAGCATCAGTGAAAATATAAAAGCAAAAAAATTTTAATTTTCTATGATAGTCAGGCATCTCTGAGCACTAGAGCCCTACCAGATCGACTCGAAACTGGTACAGAACTTCCTTAAAATCTTAGACGACCTAAGCCAATTCAACAAGGTTGAACTAATCTGGGTGCCGGGGCATACAGAAGCAGGGCAACAAGAAGCGGAAGTAAATTCCCGTAGGCCAGAGCCATTCTGTGGAATATCGCTAAACTACCACTAGGACAAATCCTGGGCTTCATAGCTAGCGCAAAGTTCACTAATCTCAGCTAATAGTGCTTCTCAAAGCTTTTTATTAATAGTCATGAAAACTTACGGGTAGTCTCTGTCTTTCTGTCTGCGTAGTTTTAACTTTTAAATGGAAAATCTTTGTAGTTTATTTGTTAGCACAAAGAGAAAGTGGGCGACTTTTGATATGAGAGGAACATTTATCCAGTTAACAGAAGCTGAAGGTGTAACTGAGGATTGGGAACTATTATGTAAGTTGTTTAATCGAAGTTTCTATAGTGTATCTTTCATATCAGAACAGCTAATTTCTCACAGCTCTTCAACTTAAATCGAGTACCGAATATCAAAGCATATTTTGGTCAGGCCAAATAAATGAAACGCGTTTACGATTGGATACCGTTACTACAGAGCATCGAGCCAATCCATTAGAATTTCACAGTGCTATGGCTATGACGCAAAATTGGCAATCAATTTATTGCTGTGGTAATGCTGACATCTATCAAGTGAGTCAGTATAATTTTGTAATCGATGAATCTGATGGTTCAGCGAAATGGAAACATATCCTTGATTTACCGCGGTATAAAGACGACGAAAAAGAAATGCTATTACAATTGAAACTGGATATGAACGAACGAATGTTGCTGGGAACGTCAGGTAAAGGATTTATTATATGGGATTTTCAGGTCAATGATCCGATTGGTGAAGGAGCAATTTATTTACCGTTACCACATGGTGTTCGGAATATCACAACCCGCATGATGACATCAAACTCAATTATGGTTAGCTCTAAGTTAAATTATGCAGTTGCTGGAGTTAGGTAATTCCTGTTTCTAATATTTAAAATTATAGTTTCAATCAAAATACACACTTCTCAATATGTATTTCAAACTCAATCTGCTAGTAGTAAATACTGTTGCACTTATTTTAGATTGTCTATCTAAGCAACTTTAGTTTATTTACATGAAGATTCTTTATATAATTTTGAAATGTCTTAAGATGTAATAACTTTACAGAAAAAGCTTATTTGTATGGTGTTTGGAGTCCCATCAGCTGGTCAAAGTATTAGATGCACACTTTGGCCGTATTATTCAATTGGAAGCATTGACTATTGGTAATTGGAATAGCGTAGTAACATCATCGATTGACCGATCGGTAAAAATTTGGAATATAAATAATATATTCGAAAAAGTGCATGTTATTGATAGGCACGAACTGCAAATTGATAATATTAGGTAAGATAGACTTTTAATTAAAACTACCTATTCTTAAACTATTCTCATATCCTATGTTTTAGTTTGTCGCAAACTGATTTGGCTGTAACAGTTACTCGTGGATGTGTTGGCGTATGGGAAATCCGTTCGGGACGCTTATTATCAAAACTAGCCGATAGTCGATTAGGTGCTATTGTGACGCATGCAGAAATAACGCCAAACGGAAAGTATATTGTATCATCGGAAACGGGAAAATTATTAATGTGGGATCGGGTTTCCGAACAAGTGTTATATCGTGATGAACAGCCAGGCATACAACAGATTAAATATATCGAAAATGGCGAAAAAGTACTGGTGATTTCATGTGATAATATGAATAAAAATCTTTCGAGTGTTACAAACTCAACAGCCTCAAATACAATACAACCAGCTAATGGTAATTGTGATGAAACGACGATAGGTCTACAAGCATTTGCTAAAGTTCGTACTGTACCAGAAGGTTCGGTTCTTTTTACATTTGAATTTCAATTCCGGATTATTCCGGGAATACCATTTCGTAACGCTGTTATTACAGCCGACGGTACGTATATAGTTGTCGTGACAATTGATAAAACTAACAGAGATTCAATAAGTGTTTTTAATGCCAGCAATGGAAATCATATTCACCGTGTATCGCTAAAAGGTTGTAACATCAAAGAAATTTTAACTATTGTGCCGTTGCCCCATAAGCCTAATCAGGTTGCGGTAATTTCCAGTGAAAAGGGAAGTATTATAGATATCAAGTCAAAGCGTACCATCCGATCGATACCAAAATGGGGTGGAAATTTGACTAAAGATGGAAAATTTGGATTATATGCACCAGCTCGAGGTGGTTTGGAACTGTTGGAATTACGTAAGGGAACAACTGTTAAAACGTATATTCCCAAAGTAGCAGAAGGTGTGTTCACTGTTATTTGTATGTTTACTGAGGGTGATGAATACGTACTATATTATCATAGTGGTAAAAAAACATTACGCGTTTTTCGGACATCCGATACCGAAATGATTGCTAATTATCGTATGCAAGCTGAATTAACAGCAATAAAAAGTACATCCGATGGTACCGGTTTAGTACTTGGCACGATAGATGGTTGTTTATCTGTACTGGCAATTGCCGATCCTGAAAATAATGAAATTTTTAAATATTTGGATGATTTACCGTCTCGTGATGAACAATGGAAAAAGAAATTAGCGCGTATGAAAGCGAGAATACGTTTTAAGGCAGCAATTCGAGTTATCCGAGTATGTTGTCAATTTGTTGCCAGCATGATGATTGCCCGGGCCGAAGCGAGAATGAATGATGAGCAGAATCCTGGGGATTAAAAAAAATCGTGTATAGATAAATGAATGGATTTAAGAAATAATTACAGTTTGGTCATACCGGATGAGGCTGGACCGAATAGTATGATTATTTTTCTTTACGAATTGAGATGTGATATATTAGAAGTTGATAGCTCTTAATGTTATATTTATATTTATTTATATCTATATAAATTTTATCCTTGTTCATTAAAAGAAATATATATTAAAGAACAGTCAATCTATACCCTATTTTAAATTATAATAGCAAAATCATACAAGGAAATCATATAGAGTTTGTAAAACAATTTAAAATCGAGAGGCGAAATGGCGGACGCGTTTGCAACTAGCTTAACCAAAAATAGAATCGAGTGCCACAGCACGACTGGTCGAGTTACGCTACAAATTGCTACATTGCATTTCTGATCTATTTTGAAGAGTAGGGCAGATATGTTGGAATTTTGGAATTTTGGATGACTTAAGTTGAAATCTAGCTGAGCTAAGTACATCAAGCTGAAAGGAGACTATGCATGTTGAGAAATAAATAAAACAGAAGGAATATTCTACTTATCATACCAGCCCCATATACTACATAATATGGTTTTCATATTTCACGTTCTAAGGCTAGGAATATATAATATGTATATGTAATAATATTATTATATAGAATAGTCCAGAAATATTGCTAGAATATTTAAATTTCTAAAAATAAGATTATACCTTTAGGTAAATTTGTAAAAATCAATACGCTACTACGACAAGACAACTCTGACTCTGATGATAATTGGAAATGAACTGGCCCGAGAAATATTGCTAAACTACAACTAAGGCAGATCCTGCGATTTAAAGCTAAGGTTTTCATGAGTAACTGGAGGGGCGGGGAAAGATGGTCTGTGGATTGTGAAGGAGGTTCGGTAGTAGAAGATTGAAGAAACCTGGGCAATTAAGCAAATTTTTTTTCGTTATTTGTCCTGAATATACTTGTATAGAGAAATATGAAAGTATTGCCTCTCCCACATTCGTTTATATGTAAGTTTTACAAGAAGTTAAAGGTGAAACTTAAAATTATTTATAGAGAAATACAAAACTTTTATAATAAATGTTTTTATTAATGTAATTAATTGTGTATACAATATTGAGATGTATACATAGATTTCCTCTACTGTACATCGTTTTATACAAAACCTTAATTTTCAATTAATAAGTTTTGTGGTTGCATGACATCTTTTTTATACTTAATTCAATGGACTCAAATTTATTTCAAATTTTAAACACAAATTTCTTGTTTTTGGTTGTCTGAAAACTTACATGGGATTAAACTTATTTACTTAACATTATGAGTTTTAATTTTGCGTAAGCTACACGATTATGTAAGGAAACAAATATCGTTAGAGGTGTAATATTCTAATTTAAAACAAAACACGCGAAATATTTTATTTTTCATACATACAATTTTGTATACGTAAGTATTTGAAGACTATAGACGAGAAACATGGAATGCCACAAAATATCAATTATTACAGTTAGGAATTCCTTGTTTTTACATCGTATTTTTTGTTTGTACCTCGTATTTAGAAGTGGCTATTAGCTGGCTGTGCCATGTTTTTTCCTAGGAGATGTGTTTAAATAATAAAATATAGACATGTTGCTACTAAATGGGGATCTTAACTCAATTTTCGATATTTTATGACATTCCGTCCTTTTCCCCCCTTGTAGTCTTCATTTATTTTCAGCTCCCTTGATATTAATCCTATTCGAACCCTACTAACAAACCATATTATTATTAAAAATTTTAAAATTTTGCTTTCTTGAAGAATTAGATTTTGGAATTAAAAGTTCTCACTGGCATAAATCTTTCTAAAAAATGAACATACTAAGATTGTGTCGATACTTCAATAACGGTGTTAATTTCTGTTTTATACAACTATATAAAAAAAAATGTAGTGAGATTTTCTACTTACGTTAATGTTTCCCCACCTCTTACATTCCCGTTTAAAATTAACAATTAACTAATTAACACAATTAGTATTTCAATTTGATTTCATAAAATAATTAATAGGTATTAAAAAATAAATAAATGAAATAAACACAATTTAACCAATTAATTATTATTCATAAATGGGCCTCATTCCTTGTCACTTCCGAAATTTTGTATACTTTTCTAATTGGTAAATATGGATTTATTATTCAAAAAGCGGATATAAGTATTAATAATGAATAATAGATAACATAACGAATTCTAAATATTTTATAATCATTTATAATTAAATTTAATGTGTATGAGTAATTAATTATTATGTCATGTCTTATACTTTTTATTAGCTTTATTAAAATACTGGGCTATAAATTGGTTACACAAAAATTATAATAATAAAAAATTGCTTCGAACGATATTTATTCACTTTGAAATGAAATCAGATTTTCTATTAAATTATAAATTGTCTAGTCCTGTTGATATGTCGGGCTGGTACCATTTAGCAATATTGTTCAAATTATACATTTTCAGTTCAATTGTAATGTTTGTTGATGCCCCAAACATTTCAAAGTGAATGGAATCCATTGACGAAATAAATTTCGCCCAATCAAGATTAGCACAAAGTATATCATAAGTTCAAGCAAAAAAAAACTTATATAATACAAAATTTTACAAAAAAAAAATTGGAATAAATAGTCGATACTAAAGGGACAAGAAAAAAAACAAATCTATTATAATCATTCGAGTTTACATTTATGCGTTTCCTATGTTTTCTGTTGTCTTATCTGTTCTAATTTCTGTTGTATAGCTTCACGGCGAATAGAAGACAAAGGCTCTGGTATCTAAAATATAAAATAGAGAATTGTTAAGGAATAAAGTCCTATAAACGTTTAATTCTTACATCTCGTTTCAACAATGCATTAACTTTTTGTGGCACATTTATATTTTCTACGGAGTCTTTATTATTATCCGATTGAAAATCGCTTTGTGCAGGAGAATCATTCTATGAATTAATTCAACTATTATTATCAAATTAAAATATTTAGCCGCAAAAAAACTTACCCTAATTGCATTAAATCGTTCTAACCAGTAGTCTGGATCTAATTTTCCTTTACTACTACAAAATCGATTTTCGGTGAGTACATTGTTATTATTATTGTTACCCCAATTCGAAGTTCTCGATAGTATTGTATTACATTGATTATCATTTGCTGCATTTGCTGTTAAATTACGTTCAATTTCCGATAGTCCATCCTCTACATATTTCTTAAATTGTGGACTGTTCCCTTTCATAAATGAATCAATTTCAACGTCAGGATTTTTGGTCTGTAAATATACAATACAGATTTTTAAAGGCGTTTCTAAACTTGTTAATCAGCCCTGGGATTTTGCTAAGTCGAGTCAGTACGACTCGACAAAGAAATTCATACATATTTTTACTGCGCAGATAAAATTTGTATGAATTTATCTATCGAGTCGCATCGACTCGACTTACAAGGAAGGTACTTCCGGTGTCCGGCTCCGATTGTGATAATTTTTGGATATGTTATAGTTCTTGAAAAAATA